>VWZV01012918.1:13029-118338 GCA_013397155.1 Irena cyanogastra | reverse complement strand
CCTTGAAATATATACAAGCCAGACAGAACAGTATTGCTTTAGAATTGTTATGTAAGGAAACATGCTGCTTTATTTTTTCTTCTTTGGAATGCTCTGTTCCAAGTCTGAGAAGTATGCTTTTAAGCTTACTTGGGGAAGGAGTATTGGAAGTAGCCAGATCATCAGAAAATCCTAATTATAGTTCAGATTTTGGGGTTCTGTGGTAGATTACAGTGGGATATAGCAGATATCAAAGCAGTGTGAAGCAGTTAGGGGAAAGGTTTAGGGTTTGGATTTACATAATATTTTAGTGGGGGGGTTTTTTTGTTGTTTTTTTCATAACATGGAAAAATCTTTTTCACCTTAATGCACGGGGTTTTGTTCATAAGGCAACATGCTTTTTTAGNATGCTTTTTTAGTTTTCAGGTCTGAAACTGTTGGTGTCTGTTGGTGTTTAAATTTTGAACAATGAGGAAATGCTTGAAGTAGATACTTATATAGCAGTTTTTTCTACTAGTTCATCTGATGCTCTCTACTTAAAAAAAATACATTAACTCAGTTGAGAAAGCATCACTGTGTGGATACAACTAAATGAGTCTTCACATAGAAGCTGTGTATTTTCCTGTTCTGTATTTATAGAAGACAGAAACTATCTTTTTAGGGACATTTTCTCATCTATGAATTCATGTAGTCTTGAATCAATCTGAAATGACAGTGTAACAAGAAAACCTCAAGAAGTTGAGAAGCAGTTCTCTAATTTACCCACAATTTTGCTCAAGGAGAATAATATTTACAACATACAGTTTCCCTGCATTTTCTGTGAAAAAATGGAAATTAAGCTTTAAAAGCATATCATAGAACCAAAATATGCTTATGGAAAATTCTCATGATTTTTCTTCAAAAATACTCAAAATGGTTCAGAACCAGGAGGTTATAAAGTTTTCTTTGGTGAGGGTGCCTTTGATTAAATGGTTCCTGTGCTGTGCTAGTAAAATTTGTTCTTTCTCCTTCCTTCAGTGGGTGGATTTCATCTCTTACTGGACTTAATAAGAGTATTCCTGTTGGCATTATGATGATAATCATAGCTGCACTTTTCACAGCATCTGCTGTTATTTCATTAGTTATGTTTAAAAAGGTAAGTTATGTATTATTCTCCTCTTTTGTTTCCTACGTTTGATTTGGATTTTGCTTTCTGTCTTGAGAGAGGTACTATTTCACAAAGTAGTGGGGATTAAATTACATTCTTCAAAGTAAGCCTTACCTATTAACATTTGTACGTACTCCACAACAGTATAAGTTTTGCTTATACTGTTGTGGAGTTACAAAATGCTGTTTGTACAGTACAATTGTTTTCTGCAAAAGGCGAGGGATAGTTCTGAATCAGAGAATCTGAGAGGTAACCCCACCACAAAGTAGTAGGTGAAAACACTGGACACTACGATTGTAGCTGTAGATGCCAGGTTGTCTGTCAGGAGCAGAGAAATGTGACTGAAATAATTGCTGAGTTACAGCTCTAAATTACCAAAATCATTTCCATTAAAATCAATAGAAGAGAGCAATGCTCAGCATCTCAGAAAAGGATTTTTATTTCTCTATCTCTGTTTTTTAAAATTTTATTGCCAGCTAATGATGCAGGAGCATGAAAACTGAAAGAAATAAACGCTTTCTCTATGGTTACTTCCAGTGAATTTCCACCCCAAAGATCCAGGTGTAGATACTGATGCGCTAGTAAGTCATTGAGACAAATGTAACTGAGAATTCTGATGATAATGTGCTGGCTGGATTCCAGTAATTCAACCTCAGTTACAGTTAAAGATTTTACATATACACTAATTCTTTTGATCTGTTCAGAGTAAACTAGAGATTTTAAGTGTGTGCCTGGAGATGTCCCTTCTTGTCTTCTGTAGAAATACTCTATAAATGAGAAGAAACAAGCAAGAAAAATGTATGGTGGAATATGTTGTTACACTTTTCTTACTGTATGCATCCAGACTCTTTCAAAAAATCTGGATATTCATATATTACTTGGTATATCTTTATGGATGAAAAATAGTCACATTTATAACAGAGAAAAAAGTTATGTTAATTTTCTTGCTACACTGGAATGAAAATGTCTTTGTAATATTATTTGACAACCTTTCCGGGACTTAACTGAGTCACAAATCGCATTTGAATTTTAATACTCAGGTAATTGGAAGTTAATTAGGATTTTTTGTCTGGTTTTGTTGGTTTTTATTTAATTATATGCCATATTATTATAAGTCATATTGTTTATTCCTCTGGTTATTTTGCAGAGCTGTTAGTCATCACACTAGTTTTGCAAATGTGTAACTGTGTAATTAGGATATATTGAAGTTTTTAATATTCATTCAGAGTGTAGCTTACTCTTCTAACCAGTCAGAGTAACTAAAATTTTTAAAATATTGTTGTAGAAAAAAATTCACCAAATATACATCACACATTTTAGTGAACACAATGAGATCCCTCTGAACTTGCAGATAATTACAGGTATCCCCCACAGTCAAATTGTGTGTGCAACAGGACAATGAAAAATTCAAAAGTTTGTAGGAAAAAATTCCATGTTCTCACCTCTGGATTCGCCCAAACACTTTTCCCCACCTTACAGCTCCACTTTGCGTTTGAGACATTGCTGTTGGTCTGCTAAGAAATGGCAAGCGTGGCAGGCACCATTTTCTCAGTGCTTTTCCCCTCCATAGGTGCACGGGCTGTACCGCACGACTGGCGCAAGCTTTGAGAAAGCGCAGCAGGAGTTTGCCACGGGAGTGATGTCCAACAAAACTGTACAAACTGCCGCGGCCAACGCCGCCTCGACAGCAGCCACCAGTGCAGCTCAGAATGCCTTCAAGGGCAACCGGATGTAGAGAAACAAAGTCACAGTCGCGGTTCTCTTCAACTGTTCTTTATTTTCCAGTCACTCACTGTATTCCCTAAATGCCTAGATCAAAATTCACACAGCATGTTTGTCTCTTCTGCAGCTGTGCATGGGTTAAATGGGAAAGGTTTGGTTTATTCTATTATAAATTTATTTATTTTAAGAAGCAAACCATTTTTTCCCCTTCTTTAACATGTGGAATTTTGCAATGTAAAGCTTTCTATATTTTATGGAGGATAAATAATTTCAACAGTTTGTAAAGCTTTCCATATTTTATGGAGGATAAATAATTTCAACAGTTGGCCTGAGAGTGGACTGTGGTATATAATGATCAAATCAATGTAATAAGAATCTGGAAGGCTTTTTAGCAATACACTCCAGTATTTTTTTTTAAGTTCAGGAAAGCAGTTTGGATTAATTATTTTTCATTGCAAGAACTGATTTCCCTATTTCTACCATAAGAAGTGGGGTAGACTGAGAGATGTAGTTAGGTTTGACTACTGTTTTTGCAATTTTAGCAGCTGCTGGGGATCAATTACAAGTAAGGCAGTGAGTATAAATTCTTTTCTTGTTTGGTTTTATTTTTTTTAGGTAAGTCTTTTGATATAAACTTGTAAGTTTGCATGAATACTGTTGAGTTACCTGATCTTGTTTAAGTAGCGTTTTGGTCTAGAATTTACCTGCGCCACTTTATAGCATTTGTTTGTATCTATTTCCATGGAGTATTCTCTACCTGTAAGAAATTGCTATGGGGCATAAACATTCTCTGTAATAGAATAGTTCAGTTTAAGGAAGTTAACTGGTGATCTCAATCACAGAGCTAAATGATTATATATTTGCTATTTTTAACTTCAGTATTCACATATCCCCCATCTCTCTTCTATGTGCAATGGTATTTTTGTTTTATATGGGATATTTTTGGTTAGTTTTTGTTTGGGTTTTTTTTCAAGTATAGATTTATGTTTAACAGTGGTACTAAATCTCTAGCCCGGACAGTCACTCTGTTTTTTGCCTGTCCAAAACACTATATATACAGTATTTAGTTTTCTAACAGGAAAATTGTCTAAAACCAGGCTCTTGAAGCCATGGCATTTAACAGATACTTGAATTAATTTTAATATTAACTCAGCCATTTCTGTGATGTAATTTAAGCTATAGGAAAAAAACTTAAACTATTTGATTTGGCAAAGGGAGAAGTGTGTATCTTTAATAAACTTAAATTTAAACCCATTGAATTGGAGGCCTAGGAGGTTAGATTGGTGCTGTGAAACTCACAATCCATAATGGTACATACCATCACAATATTCTAGAACATAGTGTCGTCAGGACTTGATATAGTATGAGTTTCTCTCCTTTGAAGACCTCATATTCTTGGATTGCCTCATGAGACTTACATACAGTATTTAGGCAGTTTTTCAAACTCCTCTAGAAAATGGAAAGATGACATCCCACAACCTGTGTAAGTACACACCATGGCTGAAATTAATTCAGCTCTTTAGGTGAATCATCTTTAATAACACAGCATAAAGTTCTGAGGCCCTTCCATGTTCTGAAAGTGGACTGAATTTCATAAAGTCTCTTTCAGTACACTGTATTCATAATAACAGAACCTCATTTAAAAAAAATACTTCCCTAGCTTAATCTTTGAATCAATAATATACTGTTAGCATGAATTCTCCTATTAGTCTCCTTTCATTTACTAATTCCTTTAAACCACACTTGAATTTGAAAAAACATCATCGTTTCCACCTATGCTGAGGTTGACATTAGTGAATATAATTGCTTAAATATTCCATCTAACAAGGCTGTTAAAATGTCATAATAGTGGACGTGTTATATTGAACTTAAATTTACATGGAATGTTTTTAAAGCTTTCCGAAAGTCACTGTTCTCTGCTGAGATTGGGGGACCATTATTCTAGAAGCGATATATCAAGATTGTACTTCCCATATTTTAAAGTTAACTTGAGGCTTGTAATTCTGCTATGAATTGCTTTTAAATCTAAATTTAGGGAATTCTTTTGGTATCTCTTGGATGGGAATCCTAGGGACATCATCCTTACAATTTACCTGAAGTTGAAGATTGCATAATAGCATAGATTACCAGAAAAAAACACCAAACACATTACGAATAAAACCTGAATTTGACAGATTTTTTTCTCAAATGTTTGAAGGTTTTTTGAGAAAACGTATATAATGTTCTGTGTATAAGAATTGTTGATTTGTAATATCATGAGTTGAATGTACAGATTTAAGCCTTCTGAGTAAAATCCAGAAATCTGTGACACTTTGCAGCCCAAAAGGGTGGGAAAAGTTTGTTTAGCTTTGACAGCAGAAGGCTAAGATTTGTTGAAATATTTTGTACCTAACAAAAATCAGATTTTACAATCTCCTATTAATCAGAGTATGGCACCCACTTGAGTTGTCTTTTTGTAGTATTGTGACAGAGTACAAGGTATGAAGTTTAAACACTGGAATGTCAGTAGTCTTTGATTTGTAATTTAGGAGTTGTTTTTATTTATCTGAGGATGTTTGTATATTTTGTAAATTACTAACAATGTTCTGCCATCCTGGTGAATGTCATGGTTCTGTACAAATGCACTTCTTCTGTCCCTCTGTTGCATGTCTGGGTAGTTCAGAAGTTTTGTATATTTATTGTATTAACACAGTGTCATAGAATAAAAAAAATACTTTTTTCCTAGGTGTTCGCTCTGTATAGTTTTAACCAACAATGGGGATTTTTCTTCTAACAGTCAGGGTGATGTGCAGGGAGGATGATCTATGTAAAAGTCTGACTTGCTTTTTATAATTCTGTATATAGATGCTGTATTTCTGCTGAAATGGTGAAGCAAAATGTACACTATCAATAAATCTGGTTAAAGAGAATTAGTCTACTCAACTGTTACGAAGAAAATTCTTAAAAATACTTGCAGCTTACCTTCTTGTGCTGTAAACTCACAAGGGTTAAAATTAAACATGCTCTGTCATGACTGAATGGAATTCTACAGGTATTAAGTGACTCTTAAAACATTATTGAAAGTAAAATGAAGTTGCTGAAAAAAGTTTTGCTTGGGTAGTATTTATTTTCCTAATTTCTGCTAGCGAATCAAAATTTCTGTGTCACTGCTGTCCTACTTTTTTGTTTTTTGGGGGTTTTTTATCACTATCACAGTTGCAGCACGTGCTCTCTAGTACTCATCTCACTACTGGGTTTCCTCTGAAGGGCTGAATGACTTCATCTAGATGACTGTGATGCAGGTAAGTTTGCAAATGCATGATGCATATTCATGCAGTGATACAGTGAACAGTTCTCTGAGGTACAGTCAGGATTATTTTGGGAGATGGCAGACGTGTGTTTTTGAAGACACTTCCACGTGCATGCATCAATCAGTATTGAAATTCTTCATATACTTGATCTTTGAAATTTACAGATCTAGGATGGCAGTGTCAGCGGACTAAAGGAAGAGGTTTTGTACTTGTAATGGTTTCACATGGTTGTGTCATATGATCCAGTCATGTTTTATGTTTAGAATTATTGCACAATTTTAGTGCTCTTTGTGAGACTTAATTCCTCTGGCTTGCTCAGGTTACTTTCCTCAAGAAGTTGTAAGCATGGAGTTGGAAAAGCATGCACACACTGAGAGAAAAGCATGGGTTAAGAGAAGTGTAATTAAAAATACCCTGTGATACTTCTGTCAAGGAAAAGGCACACACCTAGAACATTCTGGTTATGAATCTGTAGTAGGGCACAGTAGGTCAGATAATTAATTAGGTTTGACTCAGTTACATTGAAACATGTGTGAATTAATTAGTACTTTTTTCTACAAATTAATTTTATGTCTGCAAGTAGCTTTTCTTTTCATAATTAGAAAAATAAGGAAGATTACAGAGGCAGTAGTGCAGATCTAGTTCAGCAGCAAAAGCCAGTGAAACTTTATGCAAGGATTAAACTAGACATGGTGTCACATGATACTGAGGGGGAAAGAAAAAAGGCATTGATGAGGACGTTTAACTTGTGGGTCATGTTGCCATACATTTTGTTCTGGGAAAAAAAAAATTTCCAGCAGTTTAATGGAGGTATATACAGCTCAGCTAAAATGTACTTTTTGTTGGATGAAAGTGATTACATTGAACAGTCGTGGTTTCAGTAGTCTCTCAATACACTTGGAGCTTCCTGTTGTCTAAGTAATGTGTGTGCATATATATATAAAAGTAAGTGTAATGTCCTGCTTTTAGTGAATGCTCCTTCGTGTTTCTTTATATTACACTCAGACGTGAAGGAAAGTATTTCAATACAGAGGAGCACCTCTTTAGAGTGTTGAGAATACCAGGTTTTACTTCTTTATATCCATGATTCAGGAAGGGAAACTTGCAGCTGGAGAGTTGAGAAGTATTTGAGACTGATTTTTATAAAGTTAGAGGCTGTTTTAGGAAAAACAGGGCTGGTGCAGGCCTGAAAGACCGACTGGCCTCATTTACTTGTGGCCCTGCACTCATCTTTTCTGCTCTGCAACCCTGTACAGCTGGAGTTGGGTAGGCAACGCTGGCTGGAGCCCAGACCACTGTACAGAACAGCTGCCTCTGACCACTGGTGCCTCTGTGGCATCAGCTGCTCTGCCACTGCTCCAGCTGACAATGCTGCTAGTAGATTTTATCACGTTTATAGCCTAGTTAAACAATTGTGTATGTCTGAGCTGTAGTCATTGCACACATGCCAGAGCATGGTTGCTGTTTCTTAGTGCAGAAGTGTTGTCTTTGCTGTGCCTGCATGATGTTCTTTTTAGAGGAGTGCATGATGTTTTGAAAGAAAAAGTGTATATCCTGGATTGGGCAGTGGGGTGACACTTTTTGTCCAAGGTAAGAGAACAATCAGAAGTAGTCAGAATACAGAATCACAGAATCAATTAGGATGGAAAAGACCTAAACAGTCTTGAGATCACTGACTCCAGCCCAAGACTTATTGTGATTAAATCTGGCATTCTTTCTCTTTTGCCTTTGTCAGACCAAGTTACTGATCCCACCACATCTGAGTGATACCATAAGCCAGTTACAGATATTGATTCCTACACTCCCAGAATTTCACTAACATGAAGATATTCCAAATAAAAGGCATTTTTTTGAAAACAAGCTTTCAGTGAATTGCAGAACAAGACAACATCTTTATATTCCCAACTCTAACACTGATAATAGACACGCACTTTGTGATTGCTCCACTATTCTAAAGCCAGTTGGAGTTTGGGAGAACAAGTTAAAAGAATACGGAAATGTGTAACAACACACACAATTGGAGACTTTAACTCTGTGCTACTTCCAACTCCATTAACTTTACTGAAAAAGGAAGGTAGTATTTTTAGCTGTTCAAATCAGTACTTCATAATTTCTTTAAGCAGTTTTTATATTAGAAGAATAAGTGCTCTATACCCGTTTTGAAATTCATAAATTGACTATGGCAGTGGTGCATTCAGTGGCATCTATCCCCTAACTTTGGGACTATAGGTTTCTAGATGTTCCAAGTTGTAACTAAGAGCTACTTCTCTGAAGTTTAGGAACTGTTAGAAGTGTAATTAAACTATACATGATTAATTATATATAAATTTAAGTGGATCACTGCAACTGACAAATAAGTGACGTGCTGACTTTTCTTTAAACTACTTAAAGCCTTGTTCCTAGTTCTGCTATAGACTGGCTTTGTAACCTTTCTCTAGTGTTTGTCATGTCACAGCTGAAAGCTAAAACACACTGTGGCAAAAACCATTTTAAAAATCGGTGTATGATGAAGCAGTATTTGTTTTACAACTATTACTACCCTTTTTCATGAAAAAAGACATGCAGTGCTTTGGTTGCAAAATGAAACACGTTTTGTCAGAGCTATATTCAATTAGTCTCTTTAATGCAAGTGTATTGTATAACACATAGTTACAATTTCAGATCACATACTTCTGATCAGTAAGCAGTAATAAGTGTTTTAAGTCAGATGGGAATCTGAAATACATCATTGGACTGGGATCTTAAATGCTATTAAAGCTACAATCAAAGCTCAGCTTGGCTCAATTTGTCCAATATACTTGTATTAAGGTAGTCAGACTCCTGTTAAAAGTTCAAAAACTCACATTTAATTGAAATTTAGATTAAAAAGAAGACATTAGGTACATCATTCATGCTAACAAATGTACATAGTGGTGAGTCAAGAACAGAAAAACAGTACCACAAATAAACCATGGCTCAAAACCTACTCTAGCTGGATCGCTGCAGTCGCTCTTCCTAGACCGAGGAGCTGTGTATGCGTTGCTGCCATGCTCTACTTTTGTTGGACTCTGCCCTTTCCTTGAGGTGTAGGCACCAGCGCCCATGACTTTCAAGGAAGGCCTGAACTCCTCTACGTTTACCACTAGGAAATGGGAAACTTCAGTGGGGGATAACAATGCAAAATGGAAATTATTCGGCTGAAAAAAAAAAACCCCTCAGAATCCAGAGAACTTTATTGAGTAAAATAGATACAAAGGTGATATAGACAACCCAGAAATAGCTCAGTAGCAATGTTTTTTGCAGTGCCACATTACAAAAAAGGCACACTAAGAAACCTTGCTGAGCCTTTTCAGCTTTTAGAGAGTTAATGGCCAGAGGTGGACACAGCTTCACACTGGAAGTGTCTGTATTCGGAGTAATTCAAATCAATCTAGAAGATATTTTTGTTAAATCTTCAAGCTACTATTACTATTGTTGTATTGATCTTCAACATCAGTGATTTTATTGCAATACACTATATCCACACCACCAAACTCCAGCCACTTGTTCCCTGGGAAGTCCCTTTCAAATCACTTGTTTAAAAGCAAAAAACTAAAATTAAAAAAAAAAAAACAACAAAATAACCAAAAAACCCCCACAAAACCCATTCCTTGTATTGCACATCTCACACAAGTCTGTGTATATATATTTAAATATGCTACAATTAGAAAAAAACGGTCTATGGCACTTTATTGAATATAAGTTTAAGAAGTTGTTGAAACCACAGATGTTTGAAGAAATCTTCAATACCACAAAAAAAGGTTAAACCAAACTAATTGGCACACAGGTTTTAAAGAATCCACAACAAATTCCTATAGATCCTATGCAGTGCATGTACATTAAGAAGCAGTTGCACTCTACAGCCCCCTCATGAAATCAATTAAATTAGCTTTAAGCTGATTTTACTTTTTTTTTCTTTCCCAAATTGCCTTTGAAAGCTACTACTGAGGTGAACTTCAGGAGCAATTTAAACAGCTGTGAAATTTAATGAGTGCACCCTGCATCTGAAAAACTCATCCAGGGAAAAAAATCACTATATATACCACCTTATTACTTGCTAGAAAAACAGAACCCTGAGAAAAGAAATTCTGATTATTTCTCCTCTGTATTTCTTCCCAGCCTGTCTTCTATCTGTACTATGTGATGAACATGGATATTCTTGCAAGTTAGTCAATTATGCCGTTGCAGAGCAAGCTGATAATATACCAGCAACAAGCAGAAAAGCTGGTTCTTCTTGGTTATGAATGCAAACAAAAGCAAAATGTGCCACTGAAAATCTCTTTAATACTTAAAAAACCAAACCCAAACAAAATGTACTATTGAAATTTTTTAAAGCATCATGTGGATCACAGCAGAGAGATTCACGTTACTAGCTGACGTGAATGAAAGTTGATCATTGTTTACTTCTCAACCAGAGCAGAGTATGCCCTCTCGACCTCTGTAAGAATTAACCTGACCTGATTCTGACTAATCAAGTGCTTAAGCCAATGCAGCATTTTTCACCCTAATACTGTGTCAAGACTTGTTGGCAGTGGTGACCTGGGCTAAAGGAAGCTAAAACGGTACATCTGCTTAGTAATTAATTTCTAGCTGGTTTATATGGTACTCATACAACTTTGGTTGCCCCCTCTTTTCCAACTGCAGGGCCCCCGAGGGCAGGGCAGAGCTGAGCTGGGGGCCCAGGTTCAGTGCACGCTCCAGCAGGGGCTCAGGAGAGATGCCTGGAGGAAGCCTTGCTGGACGTCAGGTACAAGCCCAGTGCACGTCCTTCAGCTGTGGAGATGTGTATGAGGCAAAGCCAACGAGACAAACACAGGTGTGGACAGGGGATGTGTGGGCTGTGATGCCTCAGGCACCACTTTGTGCTGGCAATTTTGCTTTATTAAAATCTTGATTTGTGCAGGCAGTTGGTCCCAGACCATAACTTTTGGAGGGGATTTAAATTCAGTATTTAAAAGAACAGTGAGTTCCCTGCTTTAAAGTAGAAGATGGTGGATGTGGGTTGCAGGAGCAGGTGAATGCAAGAAGAGGCGTGGTTAAAACAATCCCTTTTCGAATACAGGCAGAAGTTGACCTTGTTGCACTGTGTCTCAGAGGTCACCTGTGTATTTGTCCAGTGCACAGGCTGCAGGTGCCGTGGGCACAGAGGCACAGGCTGGGAGCTGCTCTGTGACTGTGGAAGGCAGCAGGCGCTGGAAGGGGACCCCAGCTTCATGAGTGTTCATCAATCCTCCAGGCTGCCTCGGGCCCGCTGTCAGGACTGCTGAACGGCTCTTGTGAAGTACGTCAGCAGTGCCTTGAAAGCAGCTACCTACTTGGACAGTAACAATTTTTTAATAACTAATGGCACATTTTAAGGGACTGACCAGGCAAAACCAAGAATCTCTGTGCTGTGTAATAGTGAAGCAACACTGTCATTGCATGATGTTAAACTACCAAGAAATAAGAAAAGGAATCTAAAATTCACCTAGTATTTCATTAGAACTACTTCTCGGATTAATTATCCCCAATGCTCCTATGGCACAGTTGCATCATTCCTTTGTTAAAATACCTTATAAACTTGGCATCAGAAGTAGTTCTAGTAAGTGAGGCAACACCTCAAATAACACAATGAGCTGGCTTTGAGAAAAAATGGCATTTGTGGCAAGGTCTGTTTAATTTCTGCTGATTTAGTTGGAAAAAGGTCTACTACTACACACAAACAAAAAAAAAAAAGGGAAAAAAATTTCCCAGCCACATAAAATTTGTAAAGGCTTCCTGAAAAATTTAAATTTCCTAAAGACTCATGTGCGTCTGGGTCATGAGACAGACTGATCTCATGACTGTCTCTCTGACTGGAATGACATTTCACCAATGAGAGAAAACGTACAATGTTGAAGTACAATGTGACATCCACAGTTGTAGGAGAGGCTGCAGCCCAGATAAGGCTGGTGCTGTGGGGAGCTGTTGTCTGCTTGGGATTTCAGAAGTTTTAATAAAGGCTGTAGAAATATTTCAGTTTTATCTGAATCAGGTGAGAGCCAGTCTAACAACAGCTTCTCTGTCTAGTCAGTGGAAAGAATATTTACCTGCTAAGTAATATGTTGCACACACCTTGTGCTCTAAGTTTCAAAAGAGAGAAACCTGGCAGAGACTTGACTGTGTAAATGCCTTAAGATTGGTGTAAACGTCAGCTTTGCTCTCTCCAACAAAGAGTTAATAGCCAACAAGGCACTGTACTTCTAGGAAGTTCAGTACCAAAAAGCACCTCCATGAAAATGGTACCAAACCAGGTGATGGTGAAGAAATATTCACCAGTGAGGGGAGCCCTTAGAAACAAAGCCTCATTAAAATAGGCTTCTCTTTTGCTTGAGGAAAGAAAAAAATGTGCTGTCTTTTATTATTTTAAACTCAAATTCTTCAAAGTGACCAATGTGGGTTAGGCAATCCGATCAATCAGAATTTTTCAGTTTTAACAACATTCCTGCTATATAAATGTGATTACTCACATCCCCAGTTGGATTAATATATTCCACTGTGTCCTGATCACAGAAGGAAACTAAAAATATCCCCAAGTATTTACATTCTGCTTTCTTGGGATCCTTTCTCTGATCCTCACTGCCCAGCCAAGACGAAAGACCCTTTCAGTAGTTCAGGGTTGGAATGCATGGGGCTCAATCACACAAATGGTAAAAACACGTAAATGGATCTGCTTGTCCAGTCAATGGAAAGCAGATAAAGATCCAGGTGCTGGTATTTTTCCCCACTGGAGTTAAAGGAGGCAGATAAGGTTTTTTCCTTCTTCTATTTCTTCTTGCACTTTGTCACTGGATGTGGCTATTTCAGCTTGCGCCGAGAAGACCGCACAGATGAATGTCAGAACAGTGCCGCCGATAGCTGTGTAGAAAGCCCAGCCTAAGGAGCAGTCTCCTAGTTTGTAAGCAGAAGCATAAGGTCCACAATAGCTTATCGCCTTCTGGCATCCCCAGCCTGCAGGGTAAAGTATCAAGCCTAAGATAAGGAAGAGCCCTAGAAATAAAAACAGAAAGAAGTTTAACAAACAATCAGTTCAACACCAAATGCAGCACATCTAGTAATTGTTATTATGGTCACTAATACTCATAATTTACCAGGATTAGGAGAAAACTGCCATCTCATCCATCCAATCTTCCTTTATTTATTGTTCCCTAGTATATGCCATGCAGTCTTTTAACTAAATTTGAAGCTATCCTATGATTTATGTTGTGAAAGGCTTACTTTTTATAAAAATGGCCTAATTCCTTATTTTAATCTCTCTACTCCTCCTACATCCTTTACTCTCACACATTATTGCTACAGAGCGTGCAAAATTTTCAAGCATCTCCACCTACTGCTTATGCTTGCACTTCTCAAAAACATAGAAATACTTGGATGCACTTTTCATTCTGTACTTAGCTAGCCCTCATTCAGCGTTATTTAGCCATTCATCATAAACATGTTTGCCTGTTTTCCTCTGCATGTTGCCTACATTGATTTTCTTGTCTGGAAAAAAACAAACCAACAAAAAACCAAACCAAGCCAGAAAAAAACCAAAAAAAAAACCCCAAAAAAACCCCCACCACACTAAAACACAACAAAACAAAAACCCACTCACATTTCTACTAGTTTTGGCCACATTAGGACATAGCAGAAAAATAATACTGCCAGTTCACTAAGCTGCTCTCATAACAGAGGGATTCTGGAGTCAGCCTCAAACAGATCCAAGTACCCACAGCCAGTGCATACGTAACCCTGGGATCCTCCAAACAGTCGACTAGCTACTTCAGAAGGAAAGCACCTTCCTAGTGATGGCAGGGGCAAAAGCTTCAATTCCCCATCTTGCTAAACAGCCCCAACACTGCGGTGTGCCTCAGGCTGGAAGTGAAAAGCTCGGACTAGTTGTTTTGCCCATGTGATTGTCTCTTGTATTCATAGGTTTCTCTGTGAAGACCATCTAAGCAGTGAGGGGCTTCATTAAGGAAATTGAAAGTCACATTAGTGTTCCTGCACACGAGTCTTTGCACAAAGAAAGGAGATTTAATCAAAATGTTGAATGCGCCAATGGCCACAGTGCTTTCTTATGGACACTAAAAAAAATCACAGTGAATTAAACACATAACTCCCTCCTACAAGGAATGTAAGAACGAGCTAAACATAAGAACAGCTCACAGTATCAATATTTGCTTTCTGTTTACCTTAAAAATCTACTTAACAGGAAAATTATGCAAAACAGTTTTTGTTTAAATACAATCAGTTTATCCAGAAAATGAATATAGCTTCCCAAATCTCATAAATATTTCTGATTAACTTTTCCTACACTTTAAAGCCCTTTATTTAACCTGGTATCCTGATGAAAACAGCTGCTAAAAGTGCTGTCACCTTCTAGAAGTAGGCTAAAAGTTGTGCACTAAAACCAGTCTTTTTTTCTTTCCTGTAACCAAGAGATTACAAAAAAACAGGTTTAAAGACTTGTTTACATCTTCTTCCATTCAGTTAGACTAGCAGTTAGATTTCTCTGCAGTATGTTAGGGTTCCTTAATTGTTGGTTCAAAGGAATTTGGCCAGATGCATGCATGAAATTTTCCTCACCAACAATGAAAATGTGGGTCCTAGCTAGTAAGCAGTTAATTTACACAAAATGCAAAAACCATCATCCAACTGTCTAAAATTAATGTCTGTGAATGCCAGACATTTCACAAAAGAAAGTCCTTCCTCCAGCGTTTTTCTAATGATGACACAACACCATGGGCATGAATGACCTAAATGTCATTACTCTTTGGGGCGGCAAAATCCATTAGTGAGTGATATCCATTCTCTGCGGAGGGATTTCATCACTGCTTACATTTAAGAACCAATGACAAATTTTATACGGTGTTTCCTGGCTGGTTGGCCAAATACATTAAGTATAAAGTATTGCTTTATCTTGGACAGACCTGCATAAGCTGTGCATTCATCCTGCTGAGCCCTGCAGCCATTTCAGACTAAACACCAGCAGCTTCTTCTCCTCTATTCATCACTAGTTTCCTGTTCTGCACAACCAGTATGACCACACTATGTATCTTTCTGACTGCACATTGGTATGGGCCAGTTGCTGCTCTCTCTAAAAATCACAAGCCCTTTGGTAGGTAAAAATCACCATCACTGAATTAAGAAGCTGGATCTGAAATGCCAGCATAGCTGCTGCCAACATGGAAGTTTTTTAAGTTTACCACGCCATCACTCACAAACCAAGACAGCCTGTTAAACAGCAAAACTGGCTTATGGCTGAGTGTCACAAACAGGACCAAGAAGACACATCCATCACTTTTTATCAAAACTAGAGCACTGAGCAACTCCTGAAAGCTACTGGCTCATGGGATGTATGCCCCAAGCTGAAAAGCCATTACCCAAAACTCAGGCTCTCAAAAGGCACAGCACTGCTGCCAAATGTAGTCATCGAGACTTTACTGACTTAAACCTTATTTTCAAAAGTGCAGAAAATTCCTGGATATATAAATATAATAGATACTATAAAAAGCCATAATTTTATAAACTTCAGCTATTTTCTCACAGATGAAAACAATATCTGGAGGAAAGCCTGAACTATGGATTTGAATACAGTCCGAGTATACACCTGATTTCAGACACTTAACTTTGTAACTCATATACTGGACCAGCATAATAAAACTAAAAAAAAAAGTAGTATTTTCACTACCAAACCTCCTTTCTACCACTCCATTTCAGTGCAGACAGAAAGCGTCTCATGAACCTCTTAGCACTATCTCTAATATTTATCACAATTTCTTATTTCATTATTAACTGTTCCCCGCTTGACAGGAAAAGTAAATACAGATGATTCCATTAAGTCAATTCAAAATACCCACAGGAGAAAGGCACTCTTTTGGTTCATGCTCACAGCAAGTGGAGAGGCACAGGCTCCTCATCACGTATTCAGCTCCAATATCCTGAGCAATGGCCGAGCTGTGCAGGGTCCCTTCCCGACTCTCCCGATCCGCCCAGAAAGGGGTGTTCAATTCAAGAGGAGCTTTGCCTCCTGCTACCCAGTATCTCAGAAGAGACAGTCACAGAGCCCATCTCAATGACTTCTACAGCTTGGACAAAACAGGCAGATGATGCTCCACCACGCACTAGTAGTGCAAAACATGGCCTAAATTGCCTAAAACAGCAGACAGCAAACCAAAGCACTTAACTGTTCAACTACTGCAGCCAGACACCCTTCAAAAATAACCACCCCCTTTACTCCTGGGAACATGGATGCAAAGGGACGAGTAGAAAAAAACTATCTGCTGTTGACAGTTTGTCTTGAGACATATCTAGCAGGAGGACAGTAAATATTAATTATAGAGGTTTTTTCCTTAATAAATCAGTTTTTGTTTGTCCCTGTGTCTTTGAAGAGAAGCCAATACTCAAGAAAAAGAGCAAAGAATAAAAATTGAGTGCTCTGTCTGAACAAGTTTTCTACAATGAATCTTTTCAGTTCTTCATGCTGCTGTACAATAAACGATTTTTAATTCACAGCCAACCTACCTGTGGAATTACTGCTGTTTGTCCACCCTGCTGGGAGGAACAAATTCACTCTGAAAACATTACAAGCTGTTTTCCACTGTGCTCGTCTACAGGCTCACAGAGCTCATGCTTGCACTGTTCTAGGTTTAACCCCCTCTCTGGGCACAGCTGCACTGCTGAAACTGCAGCTTCTGCTGTACATATACTGCTGTTCCTACTTTTTAAGCAGCACAATCCCACTTCTTGAAATCAGTAGGATAATTTTTCAAAATTTCCTTTTTGTTAGTTGTTGCCAGTTCTCAGTTACCTCTCCTCTTAGGAGAGGTAGGAAAGAAAGTCACACAATGTTGCCAGATGCCTAGGAATGACAACAGAAAACTATTCAAATTACTTTTTTACCCAGAGACCTCACCCATAACTCTTTGGTGTAAGTTCTGTCTGTAAACAGAGAAAATTTTTACATCTTTCACTGAAGGCAATTTGGCCACATAACGTTTTATTATCAGGCCCTAATTACTTGCTTTTGAAAAGATGCCTTTGGGAGATTTAGATTTTGATGTTACTATTAGATTACTATATGTCTCCTGATTACAACAGTCTATTAAATGTTTCTTTCACCATTCTTTACTAAAGTGGTGTAAAAGCAAGTCCTTTCTCCTAAAACACCAGAGCAAAACCTTACAGCACACTGAGAACATAGTATCAATATAGCAGACTACATCACTGTGGAAAAATATTTCAGAAGATAGTTGATTAATGCTTTTCCTATAGGAGAAGACTTTTTGTATTTGTGAACCAAGAACTCCTCCCCTTTTAAAGGCCTGCAGCTGCAGCAGGGTATTGCTCCTCCTGGTTTTGATACATTGCAGCAATGCTGCCAGGTCAACATTGTGAAAAACCAAGAGACCAGCCTTTAATTGTGGGCATTTTTATGTCACGTGATGAGCTGGGGTTCAAATCTGAGGAAAACCTTTCTTCTGCCCTGGAAGCAGCCCTTGAGACAGGAGGTGGGGCAGAGGCTTGTTTAGCCAAGTGAAGGCATGCTATTTAGTTTTGACAGTCTCCTGTGCAGCTGCTGTTGTGCCATATTAAACAACATACTAACAAAGCCACTTTCCATTGCAAAGCCTGAAACTATCTACTCATTTCCTAGCAAAATAGTAAAAAAGGCTTTTAAATACTGCTGAAGAAACAGGAAATTAAGCAGCTGTGATCAATGAGGTGGCACTGCAGCAGGCTCCTATGGAGCTGCACAACCAAGTAGCAACATTTTCAAAGAGGAAAAGTAAAAGGGTAAAAGCAGGGAGGGACTAGCTTTGCAGTGCAGTGCAGGTGGGCTGCATCCCCAGTGGCACTGATCCTGGATGCTTTAATCTTCTGCAAAACCACAGGAGACCAAGAATCAGTCCAGGGACACTGCATCAGCCACGCACCCTGCCTTTATTGCTCACATTTCCACACGTGTCAATATGCTACCTGAACCATTTCATGTGTTAAGTATCTGCACAAACGTACTAGTGTAGCTTAAGCCAAGGAGGCTTTCCCATATGCAAATTTTTCCTGACAAACCCAGCAGGGAGGCTACCAGGTTACCACTCATGCACTTTTGATCACTTTGCCCCCTGACAGACAGATGGAGGGACAGCCTCCCACTTGGCAGCTGCACAACAGACACCTTCAGCCTGTGAAGTGATTCAGTAATACCACTTTAATCAGATGAGAACTCAAGAGCTGGGCTCAGGCCTGCTGACATGGTGCTTCTAGCACTCTAGACTGGCTACAGAAAAAGTGTGAGATGCTGAATGGAGCACTGCTTACAGCACAGGGCCCTGGACCTGCCTCTGCAGTTGCTCTTCAGCCCCCCGGCTGGCTGCCAGACCCACCAAATGCAAGCAGCTGACCAGAGGCAAATAGGTCTTTGTCTCGTAAGAAAGGGAAGATTTTGCATGCCTTAGTGCCTTGGAAATGGCCTCTGGCCCACTCATAAATGCTGCATGAGAAACAAAATGAAAAGTCACAGCATTGTGAAGATCAATGCTTTAAAAAACCTACCTGAACACCACAGCTGGTGCAGGCTAGCACAAGCAGATGTGTTTTGGGGTATGTTGGAAGCGTGGCTGTTGAGAGGGGGAAGAGTTGCCAGCAGGCAGTGCTCTGAGGCAAGAGCACACCTTCATACCTTCAATCCCTGCAGATGACTGCTCATACATATAGATTTCAGTGTGCCTGGGATACCCTAAGCTGAGGCAGGAGAATTAGTAGTTTAATACTACAACCAGGTGATGGCTAAAAACCAGCATGGATTTTTTTTCCCTTTAAAACTGTCTCAGGGTACTATAAGGGCATGCACATACCAGAAGAAAAACTTCCCTAACCACTGCCTTTCCCCAAGCTGAGGAAGAGGACAAGGTCCCTACTCTCATGTTTCTTTTCCCATGCATTATGCAAATCACAGATACTTATTCATAACCAAACCTATGCAAACCTCTGATGACGTTAGTGCTATTGCAATCAGCAACAGAGATAGAAATAGAAACAGAGATAGAAATACAGTGCAGGGGACTACTGGTGGGACACTCAACCATTATGTTTTACTACTCCCCCAAAAAAGCCACAAAATAACTCAGTTTATTAGGTCAATGTGAGGAATTTGGGGGTTGTTTATCATATTGGTATGATCTGCTTAGACCTCTCTGAAGTGAAGTGTGAGCTTGCAGACTGCTGTTTTTAAGAGAGGAGAGGGTAAATTCACCTTGTATGTGGTGAGATTGCCCATTAGTTGGGAGGAAGAAAATGTGTAGACTCAAAGTAAAATCAGTCCCAAGCCTTGAAATGACACTGCTGCCTCTTTGCTGGCTGTCAGCCGTGTAAAGTCACTACACTCTGGAGGCTCCCATGTGGTAGCTGTCAACCCAAGCAACTAAGTCAAGACAAAGCATCTTATAGGGGAAAAGCCAAATGTTTACAAGTTTTCAGCAGTACAGAGGTAAACAAAGACTCTCTACTCATCAGGCCATTGCTCAGGCACAGCCACCTCTCACATTTTACCTTAAAACCCAAAAAAACACTGAGTGTTTTTAATCTAGGATGACCCAATAAAAGCCCAGTCAATGCTCCTAAGTGAGAAATTCAGTTGTGGGTGGTAAATTCAAGGAGGTTCCGGAATCAGGCCATGTCAAATATTCTGTTCTTGAAAGAAGCAGAGCTCAAGACCCAGTCTATTTTCCACCATTCACCACAACCTTTTCCACTGCTGTTCAACCAGTGAGTGCCACTGCATCCAAACCACCAATCACTTATGCTGGATTAGGAGAAAGAGAATGAAATATGACTATAGCTCAGTAAGGGAGGCCAAAACAATCACCTCTCTTAGCTCAAACAGAGGTAAAAGGGCTTCAGGTCACCTTTTTCATGGCCCTACATTTCCTCAATACTGATCCCATAGTACAAACAAAACTTCAGTTTGGGGGTGGGGGAGAGGAGCTGCAGAGGAACTAGGACTCAGCCTGAAGGAAAAGGAAAATGGAGATGCAGGAAGAGGAGAATTTCCTGTGGCTTCGTGAGCTATTCAGCAGCAGGGCATCTGCAGTGGGTAAGAAAGCACAACTCAAATCCACTTATTTCCTCACCACCACAGCAGGAACACCAAAAACAAGAGCTAAGCAAAAGTTAGCCCCTTTTCTTGAAAGAGGTACTTTCATTTTTTTCCTTGTGTTTGAGTGAGAACACAGCATTTGCTAAGTTTAAATATTTTCCTTGTGTTTGCATTCTATGTACAAATAGCAGCATCTGTCTGGGCTCTGAGGCCTAGAACAAAAAATCTGACAGAAACAGAGCCTTTGTGCCCTCCTGATATCCCCATGGCCTCTTGGGGTCACCAGCACTCTTTCCCACATCACCAGGACAGAGGTGTAAAGAAGTGCTCAGCATTTCACCTGTGCTGGTAGAAGCAGGAGACCTCAGTGTGCGCATGTGCTACTGTAAAATGTTTCTCAGTTGGTAGCATGGGAGTCTCTCTCACACTAAGCACTATTTGTTGGAAGAGATTTATGCTTGCCAAGATAATCAACTGCCAAACTTGATCACTGAAAACCTGAAATTTTTGTTTATTTTTCTATTCATTTTAATCTGCTGTGTGTCCACTGGTTTTCAAGTGCCCACCTTGATAGTGCAGGAGATGAGTCGACCACTGAATCTAACAAAACACTGAAATCTTAGTTTTATTTCTTTGAAGCTACTAATGGTCTCCCTCAGGCTCAATAGCAATTTAGCACTTGAACTCAGTTTTCCTTCCCTGGCATATTCCAAGACAGCAGTCCCCTTTGCATGAACTTTCAGCAGCCAAGTGTGTATTAGATATCATGCTGGCATTGGGCCATATAGGTTACAGGAAGCACTATACCGCAGACAGCAAAAGCAGTTCAGACTGTCAGGATTTCCATCAGAAATCCCTCTCCCCTCCCTTTCTTCTTTCTTCTCACCCCAAGAATTCAGAATTCTGGCATCAGAAAAGAAAAACTCTGAGCTGAATCCAAAGAGGAAATATGCTTTTTGAAAAATGCATGCTCTGCGTTTTAGAAAGACAAACAAGAAGCTTTCTTGCCTTCAAGGGCAAAATCACTCTTGCTTTGCTCTCCTACTGCTTGGGCTCCCTGGCTGTGCAACAGCTTCCACTGCCTGCCGGCAACATCAGCTCACAAGGTGCTTTCTTCCTTATTCAACAGTTTGTCTCTTTCTTCTCAGACAAAATAATATCTTGGTACAGCAGATGCCACCTATAAACAAATATCCTAAACTATGCTGGAACTACCGTAACCTTTTCTGTTACGGTCTGAGTATGAAAGAGCTCTAGAAGCCTCATACCCCTTCCACCACAGCTTGTGTCTCCTGCTTTTTCTCCCCTCTATGATGAAAGGCCTGGCTGACCTCTCACTTCCTCCCCAGCTTCCTCCTCCGCAACTCCCACTGGCCTCCTTAACTTCAGCAGCCAGGAGTCTGCATTCGCACGGCTGCACACACCATGAGCCCACCCTGTGCGGCTGGATCCTACTTCACCCACCCCCAACAAGCAGCTCCAGATCCTCATCCCCTTCAGATGGTTCCTATCACACTCTGTTCAGGCCATCCTCCTAATCACCCAGCCTCCCAAAATGAAAACGATGCCAAGTAAGTACAACAAGCTGAACAATTTCTCAGCTCAAGAGATGTAAACCAAACTCTTTCAGCAGTGAAGACAGACTGTTATACACACAGCTGGTTTGAAACTGAATTTCACCTCCTCATTTTAGAAAGCTGCAGACAAGTTTCTTTGCATTTGAGGGTAAAGTTATACTCCTGAAGCTGAACTATTGCCAAGGTCCTGCAGCAGCTCCTGATGGAGGAACCCTCCAAGATACCAAGAAGGGAACAGGAGAAGACATGGACAGTCATAGAGAGAAATCATGAAATGGTCAGAAGAAAGAATGCAGAAGAGCTCTTGAGATACCTGAGAAGAGAAAGTACTGTGGAAGAGCTATCATTGCTTAGGACTGAGCAGGGCAACAGTCAGGGGAAAAAACAAACCTCTCAGACCCTGGAAAAGAAGAAGCTGAGTAATTCCCCAGCAATGCTGGAGGAGAAACTGCTGGGGTGAGAGACAGAGGCCCAAAGCTGCAGCATCTGGGCCCAAGGAGACAGACTTCAACTAAGTGTCCAAAGGAACCTAAGGTTCTCTGGCTGCCTGCAGCAGCCTTTGAAAACACAAACTTCTGCTTTGGCTGACTGGACATCGGAGATGCAACTGCCAGTGGCACAGCCAGCTAAGCCACATGACAGCAAAATGCAGTCATGCATTCTCCTGAATAAACCAGAGACACTCCTTGGTGTGCACCTGGAATACAGCAGGTCTTCTGACAGATGCAACCCAATTTTTATATGCTTCTGTCAAACCCCATTAGAGCTAGGAGACAGTGGATTGTGAACAGAGGAAGAGATGGGAAGAGAGTGACCCAGGAGGGGCCTCCCAGATGAAGCTATCAGCATCCTGCAAAGACTTTAGAGGAGGAACTATTTTTATCCTCTTTTGGTAAATGTTCCTGGCAAGACAGCCCTTCTCCAGCACAGCAAAAGAGAAGTAAAAGAAACTGAACTGCCAAACCCATCAGCCTTCCTGACATGCTAGCTCCATTTCCCCACTGCTCTCCCCAAAGCCTTTGCAGGCACATGATGTTGAGTTCCCCCCAAAAAACCACAGGGGCTTGCTCAAGTTCTGTGGTTGATATAATATTGGTGCAGCTAATTTAGCTTCCTCTCCTGGTGTGCAGTCAGGGTGCTGCTGGTGCATTGTGGCTCAGCTGCAAGTCAGGCAGACACTGGCTGTGGGGAGGAGGTTGTGTCTGTCAGCCATGGCAGAGGCCAAAAAAGGAAGCCAAGTCATTGGTTATGAACTTCATAAAGGAAACTATCAGAGATGAAAGCCAAACTTGGTTTAGGCTCTGTCTTAGGCTCTCCTTACCCACCTTTGAGGCTAGGTTATGTTTATATTATATTACTTAGCAACAAAGTGAAGTACACAAGCCCAAATACGACTTGTAAATACATATGCAACTACACTTGGTACACTTGGTATAGACATACCAAAATATGTCAGTACTGGATCATCAATTATTTACTTCCTATAGCCACATGATTACTGTGAAAATTTGCTTTGAATTGATTCTTGTCAGTTAGCATGTAATAATATCCTTTCTCCTCCAGCCTCTGCATTTCAAGTGATTCACAGACTAAAAGCAGAATACTTTCCCTAAAAAGACATATAAATGAAAGTCTGCCTGGTCTTCCTGCTGCTGGATAGTAATTATCTTTTCAGTTACATGTCTCCCTTCTGCACTCTCTAATGCAAAGAAAAGGTGCTTATCCAGATGAAACAATCCTCAAACATCTCCAAAAACAGGGCTATTGATTACTGGTTCTACAGCTGCAGAATGAAAGGCACTGCAGTCTGAAAGTAAAGTGGTAGAAGGTCTTGCTCTATAACAAAGGAATTACAAGAGTTTAAACAAGAGCCATATTTTCATCCTCTATGGCCTTGCATTTCTTGTTTTCTGCCACAAAAATAATAAAAAAATCCCTATGGTCCAGATATGTGTATGGCTTCCTCCTGTTGATCTAAATAACAGTTTGCACATTTGTCCAAGGGCCATAACAGAAGAAATGTTGCTTTCTTTTCTGTAATTTCACCATAGGCATCATCCACAACTGATCTTGCTACACTGGAAAGATATATCCGGTGTCTGTTATTGTTTTGTCATGATGAATTCCAGGAATAAATTAGTGTATGTTTTTAATTATATTAAACCTCTACTGCAAATATATGGAGATTTTAAATGAGATTAAGTCTGCAAGATCCTGAGTTCCTTTGGATGACTCTACCATGTGTGCATCTCATGTTTGAAAAGGAGATGTCTGACATACTTGCAAATTTGTACTGATATAGGCTGATTAACAAAATTATTTTGTGAATTCTTCTTGTATGCTTATTAAAAACATAATTGTTCACATTAGAAAGAATGATGCTATACTTTAAACGATTAAGGCAGGGTTATAACTTGTTCTCTGGTCAGGGCATTAGTTTATCTATCATAATCCCAGTCTGAATTAGCCATGCTGACACCTGTCCCTCTTGAGCAACTTGCTTAAGCATTTTTCAGAACTCAGGAACTGAGAAAGTTTAAAGTAGCAGCCATCATTACTCAAAAGGAAAATAATTGCAACTAAGTAAGCAGATGCTGTAATACTACTGGCACAAAAGTAGCAGTGGACCTAATAAAATTAATCCTGAGAAAATGAGCTGTGAGCCACAAGATGCCTGGCTGTAAATACTGGCAGCAACGTTTCAGTAAGGTGACCTTTGGCTTACCCAGTTTCATGCTGTGTCATTTATCTGAATTGTAAGAAGGGAAGTACTTCTATGCTCAGTACAGCTCAAGAAGGACTGATCTATGCCCTAACATATAAGAAATGCTTTATCAACTGTACTGTTCAATGTTTTAGGCTGCAAATCTCATTATGGGTATAGCTGGATTTATAATAAAACATAAAACTGTCTTAGCATGCATTTTCTCACAAATGCATGGTCTCCAGAACACTATTCTAAAATACAAGTACCTTCTACCTGCTAATCTTCGGTGACAGACTAGGTATTTTGAGATAGTATCAGAGTTTTAAGTAGTTATCTTTTCAAAAGACCCAAATCTGACATGCCAAAGATCTATTTATGCTGCTAAGCAAGCTCTCCCATACAAATACCCCTCCAAAAGAAAACAAGTAATAATTGCATCTCCTGGAAAAATAGTCATGGGTTATTTCTGAAGTACAGAGTAAGAAAGCAAGAAATTAACATCTTCCAAGCCTGGCTTAATCTGCACTGCCAAGCTGCTTCCTTGTCACACTGCTGCTGGCAAATTCTGTACACCAGGAGTGACTACAGCAAAACCTGTGGTGTTCATCTAAAGGATCTGATATGCTAATTGTATGCCATCATACGAACAGAAGCATCTTTAGCCAATCTAAGGATACAATTCTGCTCCAGAAGCACAAACCTTACATTGTGGGTGACATCAAGTAAGTGTTACAGTTCCATACTGAAGATGAATGAAGCACCCAACAGTGAGAGCCACTGTGGTAGTGCTTTAGCAGCCAGCATCAGCCAGTCCCTGGCATGTAATGCTGGCTCTGGAGGGCTGCAGCCAGCAGTGAAGTCAGTTTTCACCTACTTCCCCATGTATATTTAGAGTAAGATTACGTTAGGTCTCAAGTAAGCAAATGAAACCATCTAGCTTCAGATAAAGGCCTGAATATCTCTCATTACATCTCCTGTTTAGGTATAGCCACCACAGACATGTTTGGCCACCTTAGTGGAGGTGAGAAGGGGGAAAGCTGGATTCACATTTCAAGCAAAACAAGTTAAAACCTAACTTTTGTTGTGATTAAATAATTCTGTGAATTGAAAACATCTGCTTAAGAGCCCCATCGAGACAGAAAGAGGAGGGGGCCCTGCTCATTCCCTCCCTCCTCACAGGTCTCAGAGGGCTGCCAGAGGCAGGGCAGAGAACCACTCTCCTCCTCCAGATGACCACACACACCACGCAGAGCACAGAAGATGAAAACCAGCATATGAGACAAGTTTTCCCCATGGCTCAGTGACAACTACAGAAAAATGAATACTTCTCTAACTAAGGTTGTCCAAAGCTGGTTTACTAACAGTCATTTAATCTCTGTTAAATCTATGGGTTTAAGCAGAAACATCAAATCTCTAGAACAAATTCGTCTTTTCAGGCAAAGCTCAGCTGATCCTTGAACAGTGAAAAGACAAGCTCACTGGGCTGTGTGTTACTGCAGCTGAACAATAAGCTGGCTAAAGCAAAGGTTTATCTCGAGGTATCACTTGTCAAGCTCACAGCTTTGAAGGAGGTTGCTTAGCATGAAACGCTGGAGGAACTGGGTGTGCAACTATAACCAGTTCTTAGCCCCAGGGTGGTTTTTACTCTCACCACCGTCATGAAGCCTTTAAGACACTAAGGGAACTGCCTTCCGTCCGTGGAATAATTACTAAAGTAGCGAGAGGGAGATAGACTGCCTTAATGTGAGTATTAACTTTGTTATCTGCTGGTAGCAAAGGAGAGAAGTTTTTGTAACTGAAATAAATTCAAACAGAGGAGAAAAAATGAACAGCAAACAAAAGCAACACTGGTCAGTTCATTTTGGCACACATTAGACTGCAATTCTGCTGCCAATGTCAATGTATTACATGCTGTGTAGCTATAAATGTCAGTTATGTTTGAACAAACATCAGCATATAGAATCACTCTGGGTCTGCCTAATGCAGTCTGTCTGCAGGCAGACCAGAATTGCTATGTTTCTTCATCTGAACTACCCCAAAATTAAAAGTTTAGTTGCTCTCAAAGTGCACGTACCTGCAATCCCTTGTAGCAGCCCACAGACATTAAAAATGCTTTTCTTCATAATACTCTGCACACACATAGTAAAGACAGACACAAATGCCACAGTGCAGAGAATCATGATTCCCATGGCTAGGAAAATAGCGGTTGCCTGCCAGAAGCCACTGGCAATCTCACTGAAGTTTTCAGCGTAAGGACCGCAGAGCGTGTCTCGCCTAGAGAACTGCATGTGGGAGATCCTGGTGCAGCGCCCGTAGATGCCCAGCGTTGGCCGGTAGGGCTCCCGCGGCGCCCCCGTTCTGTCGCCCACCTCCTCGGGGCTCGCAGGCTTTGCTTTGCCAATCAGCCAGTCCGCACTCATGAAGGCAATGAGCTCTGCAAAAGCCACCACGATACTCAGGAGAGTCCACAGCATCGACCGACACGTCACAATGACATGACACATATTGATGTCCAGTGCTTGTGATCAGTGCAGCACACTTAAAATCCAGACACAAGGGAGAAAAAATTAAATTAAAAAAGGACCTTAAGAAAATCACTGTGGCTGCTCTGCCTACTTTCTCAACTCTCTCACAAAGGCCAAGATGAAGCTTCTCAGGAGAAAAAGTGAACAGCCTCAAGTTTTGCAAGTGGTGCGATCATTTGCTCTCTCTGTTTAGTTCCTCCTTTTTTCCTTCTGGGATGCTGAGCTCTGAAGTAAGCTTTTCTTTCTTAACATTCATACTGGCACATGACACTGCAGGCTGGCGGGGGAGGCTACAAGGACTGCCCACTGTTTGACATCATACACCTACAAGAAAAGAGAAAACACATCAGCACTGAGAAAAAAGTCATTTCCACCCCCACAACAACCCAAGATCTGGCACAGATTCACATCAACATACAAAGCTCTAACAAGGGCTGGTCAAACAAAGCCTGCTAGAAATCTCCCTGATTTGTTGCAGAGGAGTAATTAATCTCCTCCCCACCGCTGCCAATACTTAGAGTATCTTCTGTGCTCTATCCCATGGTGGGTGTTTGTCAAACACTTCACAAGCAAAGGTCTCAGTAACACCCAGCAGTCCCACCCACTCCTACCACCACACCCCCATCATCTTCTTCTGGTCCAAATTACCAAGGGTGCTGGCAGTCACCCAGCAAAATGTTTGGACATGTTTAAGCGGTTTCACAGATGTGCAGCTCCTGCCTTCACTTTGGGGAGGCAGCACAGCCCGACTCCAGGACAGAGGCTGAGCACAGCCCCACGTACCATGGGCACCTAGGTTCAAGGGGCAATGAAGGAACCTTGTTCCAATCTTCCGGGTTTCTGCTGACTGCAGCTGAGCCAACCCCGCCTCAATAAGAGGAACAAGATTACAGCTGCAGACAGCTCACCCTGTGATGTGGTGACCCCTTTGAAGCCTGGATTTTGCAAGGAGTGGTGCCTCCCTGGGTCGAGGTTTGCACCAGTGTTTCAGGAAAACAACCTGCCTGCAGGTATGTCACACACCTCATCTTGAACTGCTGCCAGCACTGGCAGCCTCAGGTGACTTACACCATTGTAAACAGGAATCTACGGAAAAATGCCCCAGACACTGCCAAGGGGCCAAAAGCCCCAGTCCAAGGGGTTGCCAGTCAGCCTTGAGCTTCCTAACTCCCCTCAATTCCCCTCCTCCACAGTCCTGTGTATGCCGCCACTGCAGCAAAATGTTCCCCAGGGCTTTCCCCAAGCCACTGTACTGCCTTTCAACAGTGGCTGATGACATTCCCAGAGTTACACTTATCTTAGTACAAGAGGCAGAGATCACCATACTTCCAACTCCTATCCAAATATCGGCCTCAAAATAACAAACAGGTCATCCCACACGCCTCTGCTCTTGAACTGAACAGTGTTGCCTGAAAGCAAGGGTGAGAGCAGGAAATGCCCTCACGTTACCCCCTCCATGATGAGAATGTAGCACTTCCAAGTTTTCTTCACCAAACACCAGATACTGATGTTGAACTTGGAGGCAAGAGTAAAGAACCAGATCTGGACCTTACTGCTGTGCTGCTGCAGTCACTAGATGCCAGAAAAACAGGCAACCCCAATATTTTTTTTAGATTTGTCAAGGGTTGGTATTTAATTTCTTAGGAGTTTTGAGTCAGGCAGTTGAATATTAGTCCCACTGAATGCAAAATGAAAGATACACATGCAGCTTCACACATTCAAAATTTCATCCAGAAATTTCTACTCCCTCCTATATTAGACATAGTGAATCATCTGCAAGGTTTAATCCAGCAATTTCTACTGCCCCCATACTAGTTGTAGTGAATTACCCAGATCTGCAGATTCCTTTGGCATAAGAGGCTTAAAGCCGATGTGCCAACAACAGAATTTGTCTCTTGTAGTTTAGTGTTATGGCACTGCTTTATAGAAGGGCTTTTAGACATAGTTAAGTAGTTCCACTAATTTTCCATTTTGTGGGGAGAGTGCATTAAGTTTTCAAGCAACCTGACACACTAATGACTTGAATACACCCTTTGTAATAACAGAGAGCTGAAGTGTCAGCCTGCCAAAGAAAGTTAATTTGCTCAGTATTTCCACTTCAAATAATGATTGCAATGTAGGAAATGTCCACTACAAACCTATATTCTTCTGATGTCATCTGCATGATTAAAGAGAATATAATTGAAAATGCCTTTATTTTTTTGAAATATGCTCCAAAAAGCTCTAAAATCTGTATTTTTCTGCAAGAACTGCATCCATATGAACTCTTCATCTTTGTAGTTCCAGCATTTTCAGTGAGGTGGAAGGGACGTAAGAGCTGAACACCCATAATGGCTGTTACTGTTGACTCTGTACTGCTGGATATAAAACACCATTTATTAAACACAGATGAAGACAAAGTTCATATTTACTTAGGTAGGTGGATATTCTAGATGAACACTGGCAGCCATAAAAATATATCACTGATAACAAACATGGGATGCTGTACTAGAAGAGAAGACCAGATCATGGGGTTCTTTCCCAACTGACATGTAAGCGCAATAAATTGCAGCAAAATTTCAAGACAGTATCTCCAGAAAAGTCACTGCATGGACCAAACAGCCTGTCTAAAGCTGACATGGAAACCACGTCAAATTTCAGAAGTTCACTCCGTTGTTGTGCAGCTAAGGGAAACTTTGCAGCACCTAAAGTGAGGTAGTAGATGTCATTGAGAACTACGGTTCAATCGAAAATACTTTAGTTTTGAATAAAACCTGTACAATTTGGCTTCTCCTAGGTAAAGAGTACTTTAATCTGGTGTAAAACCTAACAAGAATCAATACACACACCAATGTACCTTTATCCAAGGCAGAACTTCTGCATAAGCTTTTCCTTATACTAGTGACGCGCTGGAAGGAGAGCACCACTCACCTACAAGTCCTTTTTGTCACAGACAAAAACACATAAAGTAGGAAGGCAAGCACAGAGGAGGGGCAGAGGTATTTCTTTCTGAGACTCAGTAAGGAAAGATTGCAGATGAAGTACTGAAGAGAAATTCCAGCTTAGTCACATTTCTGCAGCTAACCTTTTCCTCTGAACAACCTCTTCCCCATTTTCCTTCCAACAACCTCCTCCCCCCTTCGGCTTTCCCAATGAACCTAACCATCTCTCATGTGGCTCCAACCTTTGTGCTATACATGGAAGCCTTTCCAGCTACAGGCTGTGCTAAACAACTGTGCTTCATAATGCTTCACTCTGCTCACCCCCTGCTTTTTTTTTTTCCTCCATTTTTGCTCAGCAGAAACTCAAACCAGGCCCTTGCAAGGCTGAAAACTAGCTGTTTATTCTTCCTCTCAGTTTCCCATCCCTCAACAAGTTTTTTCCATGACAGAACTCTATGTCCTTCACAGCACGCCACTCAGCATCCACTTTTGACTGACTGTCAAAATATTTGCTTTGACAACCCAAATTCAAAATACACAATGGTTCTTTAACCCTTTTGGTATTAACTCATTCAAAGTAATTCTCATGAAGAAGCAGATGACAAGAAGTAGCCTCACTCCTTAGTCATTGGGCCTTCCCCTAATTTTACTACTGCATTCAATCACACTGGTGTAGAAGGAGGCCGTGCTGGGAAACAGCCCTGCACAGCAAGTGCCCACATGAGCCACACACCCCAGCAGCACGAGGGTCTTGGCAGGGCCATTCTGGCCCACCACATAACCCACATTTCTTGCCTGGACAGCACAGCTCTTGGATGGGTCAAAACTAAACCTTCAGCCTCATTTACCTTGGCTACCAGAACCATGCTCATAGTCATGCTCTGCATTAAGTGAAGTCTAACACAGAGAATGAGAACATCAGATCCCCAAATCACCTAAAGAGAATAAGAGTTCTCAAATGCAAAATTCCTTTGGTTCTTTTAATCTAACAAATCTAGCCAACTTAAAACATTGCTAAAACTTTCCTTCTCTTCAGATTCAATTTTGACAACCAGACACACTTCCTCCAGTCATACTTTCACATCCCTAGTTAGGACTATTCAATTGTTGCCTTTCACTATACAATATGTCTATGTTCAAACATATAAACAACACATACTTTTCCCGAACTAGATAAAGGAACAAAATGGCCTCCATTTTACTTACACTGCCAAAAACTGAATGTGAGAAGCTTATCCAAATTATAATACTTGAATTAAGGTTTTGATTTTGAAGATGCTGAGCTGCAGGGTTTTGCTTTGGCATACCAGGCAGATAGAAAGGAACAGCTGCAAAGTACAAATCTGAAGCTGTTTATTTTAAAAAGGTATCTGACAAGCAGTGTACAAGGGAACCACAAGTACCTAGCAGAACAATGTTGTGGCCAGTCCTTCATGCTCCCCTTATGATTTAACTGAAGTCAGAGGCTTAGACTACGATTCAGCTTTTCAGCCTTTCAACCTTTCCAGCCTGGTTCTGTCAGCTCAAGAGTGAGAATAAATCATTTTTAGACAAGTGGCTTTTGGCTTGGCTTAAGCAAATAGCTGAATGGAAGGCCACACAGACTGCTGAAGCCATCCTGGTTTACAAAATAAATCCAAGCACAGTTAGACATTTTCTCCGAAAGTTTGCTGGGGTCCAAAGAACAACTACATAGAGGAGTTTCTAATCTTGTTTACCATACACAAGCTTGAGCATCTCATAACCAAAAATGTGCAAATCTTGGAAGCCTGGATTCTGCTTTCTGTGAAATGTTTTCCATTAGCAGTTATAAACTCTGTGAATATGCTTTGAACTACTAGAGTGGAAGTGGCTCCTATTTGTGTTGATGTTTACTCACTATTTAAAACAAACAGAATGAGGCTCACACACTAAGACTCAATTACTTCAAACTGACCCCCACCCAGGCTGACATGAGCTCCCACTTTAAAAAGCTTCCATCCTTTGGTGTTACTGGAAAAGCAAACTATTCAATTTTGAGCTCACCCTGCCTGGTGGAGTGAGGCAGCCATCAAACCACTGAGGTAAGAGGGACTGCACTTAAGACAATGTCGTATAAGCACTGGAGATTGTTCATTTTCTGGTTAAGTGATAAATGTTGGTAAATAAACTTCTCCTCCCACTCGGTCCACTCAGCATTCTTACAGGAAGTGCTGTTCAGAGGGAGATGGCACGTTTCTGCCAACTTCCCTGCAGTCTTCAAAGCAGCAGAGCAGACAACAACAGCATTTGTCAGGAGATAGAAAGGTGCACCTCTTCATTTCTACCCCACACACTTAGAGATGACTTGCAAATGTAAGAAGTACATTCATCACACCCCCCTGTCACAGGAGAACAGCAACAAGGATTAGTACTTCAGGGAAGGCTAGTTGTCCCAAATGGTTTGTGTAGGCTCCCTCTGCAGACTACAAGCTCTGGTGGCACTGGTTTCTGACAAGCACTGCACACTCACCACAGGAAGCACCTGGACCAAGAAGAGGGAAGGACATTTCATTGTGTCTTTGTTTTGTTTTCTAAATCTAACACATTTCAAAATGATTAAAAATATTCCATGTCAGATAACAGAATGGAGAAGGTGCTTTAAAGCCAAAGTGGTTCCATAGCTTCAGACAAATAGCTGAGAATAAGCAAAGGATTATTCACTCACCTATGTATTTTCATCAAATTACTGCCAACCTAAACAACATTCCAGAACAGAGCTTTTAAGAACAAAGAGCAAAGTTTTGATTAGTATTCACTTGTGAATTAAAGAGAGAGAATATTTGCATATCTCATTAATATTTAAACATTATAAACCTGCATAGGCATATTAATGAGTGTATTATTGTGAGAGGTGGTTGAAAACTGTCCTAATCAGACTAAACAGATTAATTTCAGTGGTAATGGAAAGAATGTAGACTTATGATGCATCATGTCTTATTCTTGCTGGCACAATGTAAGATATGAAATGGAAAACGAAAATTTTTTCAAAATAGACAAAACTCAATGAAGTATCCTAATCAAATCCCTATTTCCTTGTCTTTCCATTGAATTATCCTGTTTACTTCAGCCTCTCTCTACCAAAGGAATGTAGATGCAAAATTTAAATTAAACTATCCCTCATGTGCCCAAATATTATGTACACCAAGTGAAAAATAAAGGTATAAAACAAAAGAAAATAATTCTGACAGTGATTGTTGGTCTCTTGAAGCTGGACATGATGTTCATTCCATTTCATCTTGCAAATGCTATGGAATATGCCATCTAATTACAGGTGGATTTGTTTCTAGAATACATCACTGTAAAAGAAACAAATATAAAACTTCTTTCCAACTTAAAAAAAAAAGCAGTTGAAATGTACTATTCTTTTTCTGACCTCATTAAAAGCCATGGCAAAACTCCCACTGACTTTAATGGGGCCAATACATCACTGAAAAATCACTACAAGAATGAAAGTTTCCAAATTTTCAGACCAACTGCAGGGGAGGTTTAAACACAGAATTCATTTCCCTCATCCAGACAAAACTTTTCTTATTGCCCCCCCACTAAGAGGATATCAAGCTAACTCAGATTTCCAGCATTGCCTCTGAAGCACATATTCTCAAGCTGGAGATTTGTTCCATTACTCTGTACATATTGACTTACAAAATTCCTTGAATCTGCAGCCATTACCTTGTGCTTTGAAAATTTACTTGGTATATTACTTTTAATTCCAAAATTTATTAAAGCCTACAATGTTAAGAAAAGCTAATGTGTGGTATTCCTATTGTTGCTTCTCAGGAGAAAATTACACATCACATCAAAAATCATCACTAAGGGAGCAATCTTGGCTACAATTAGTGATAGTCTAACTGCTCAGGAATTTACCAACTGGGAGCAGAATCATGACTTTTCTTTCCTAGTTTGATTCCTCAATAGCTCACTGAAGTCTTCTTCAAACATCTCATCCAAAGCCCCCTTTCTTGGTTACCTACATCATCATATATGCAAGCAGACTCAAATATTCATTGTGTTGTGATTACTTCATAAAACTCTTAACTAGAGCTCCTAAAGGAGCCTGATCAGAAAAAAAAAAGGGAGGTTAGGAGAAAAATGGGAAGGAACTACTAATATTTGATAGTAACAAATGCTTGTTCTTTTTATATTAAGGAATTTTACTCTAAAAGGAAGGCAGACTATGGCTATTTAAATAGTTAATGGTGTGTGCATAAGCTAGAGCATCAGACCAAAACCACATGGAATCTGTGCTTATTGTAAGAAACAGTTCACTCCCATGAGTTCATTGTGACAGATTTGGAACTACTCTTAATAATTTATTAATATTGCACTAAGATATTTATTATACTAATACATTGGTTATTGTTTAATATGAGACTATTGAGAAAAACAGGCAAGAAAGGAAAGAATGACTCAGTTATGACACTTCTCAGCAAACTCTAGGGAATTGCTTACTAAAAAGACAAAACCAGCTCAGGAAACGCCTCACAAACACAGCAGATCAAAGACCTGAGGACTGTTTAGGCAGGAACAGCCTTTCAAACTGGAGGGAAGAGAAGTTGTTTTAGACAAACAAGCTTAAGAGAAAGGCACCTATGGGATGTGCCTATTGAAGTTAGGCCAACATGGAATACCATACTGGGCTCCTCATTTGGCTGAGACAAAGCAGACAGCCCTGCAAACAGCCTTGCTTGCTTGAATGAAGGAAACACCACTTCAAGTTAATTCCCGAAAGGAAACCATTGCAGTATCTCCTTTCGCATTTGTGGCTCTGTTAGCAGAGCAACCATAAAGGTTATGGCTCTCCAGCCTGTCTGAACAGCCAGGGGTGGGTCCTTCTACTGCTGAGACAAGAGCTGAGGCTGTAGATCCAAGGACTGACCTTTGTGAGCAAGAAGGACCCGGAGCTGTTTGCACTGTTACTCACGGCAAATGCCTGCAAACAATCTTCTGCATCAGTCCTTCCAGACTGGCACCAGCCAGAAAGACACCTTACAGGTTATCGACTGCTCACCAGGCTCATGACGTGTGACACTCCCACAGCAGGGGAAGGACACACTTCTGGCACAACAGGATCTTTGCACTTTGGATCCAAGACACATGGCTCAAGCAAACTACCGGCTACGATAGGTTCTCCATCTCACCAGTCACTGCTGTCTTGTCACAAAACGGATGGAATCATTCTTGTTCCTCTTAATTCAAATGGAAACATTCTTCAAAAACAATCAATAGAGCAGCTCAGCACAGTAATGCATAAAATGTGTGTACTTTACAAGAGCACGTTTACTGGGACTTTTCATTGTACTGAGGAGAACCAGCAGTGGCTCAAGTAAGTGAAAAGGGCTGTGATGGATCAGAGCTGCCATGCTTCTGTACTGGCAAGGATGTCTGAAGTATCTGGGCACCACACATAACACTAAACTTGAAAATAGTGCATGAAAAATCTTTTATTGAGGAAAAGTACTCAGACACTGGCATATCTCTGTGCACATCAACTAAATGTGAGCTATAGTTGTTATTAATGGTTAACCTCTTGACTGTGGCCAAAGAGAAGAACTGAAATTATGTATTTCCAATGCTGCATATTTTATTCATAAATAATTACAGGAACGCTGTGTTTAGTTGGGATCTCTAGAATGGAAGCTCACTGCAAAGAGCTTGGAAAAATCTAGACTAATAGCTGAAATTCTGGAAACCCCATTTTAGAGCAAGAAGCAAAAATAAACAGATTATTTATTTTAGCAACTGGATTTAATTCTAAAGCCAAGGTTGAAGATAATTCTACAAGTTGAGCCATGTGTAAAATTCTGGCTTGTTTTAATGCAGTTTGACTTGCTAGACTAGATAATGCTAACAGTTCTTTTCTGTCCTTATAACGTATACAATCCCAACAATTAATAATTAATGAATGTTTGTAGAAACAAGAAAGGTCTAGAGCGGGAAAAAGGTTTCTTTCTCAGCTTCACTTTGTCCTAAAACGCTGTCATCCCTCTGTCTCCGACATCATGTGGTCTGTGTCACAGAAACACTTAATGGTGCAAACTAAAACTGGACCCGTGTGGGGATATGCATACAGGTCTGGTAATCATCCACCTTACTGCCATATAAATACATTGGCGAAAAAAAAAAGGAAGAAAGCATAAAAAACCATCCCAGTCCTCCAGATGAGATGTTTCCTCACTCACATAACGAAGCCTGTAGCAATACTGTGAACTGAACCTAAATGCTGCCACTAGAAACCCTAAAACTTTGGAGATTTAATATACTCTGCAGTGTCTCTGCAGTGCCAAACACTTTTCTTGTCATCCTTCAAACACAGACCTCAGCTATTCCTGTGTCACTTTGAATCTCTAGCCCTGACACACCACACACAGATGTACCTTTCCTTCTCCACAAAGGAGGACTGTGGACATGGTCACATCTCCAATAGTGACTTTGATTTTCTGCTCGCTGAGAAATGGTTTAGATATTAAACTGCAGTTTTTTTCCAACAGTAACCACTGCTGAATTAGGCATTACCACAGCAACATGTCAAAACAGCTTCAAAGAAATTCACCTGTGAAGAAACAAACTCAGCACTATGACTAGCTTTCTCCACTTGTGCTTCAGAGAGGAACATAAACTTACTCCTAACATCTGTAGTGGATGATTTTCAAAACGTGTACCTCATTGAAGAGGATGAAGCCACAGATATTCACAAGTCCCACTAGATTGCAGGGAGTGGACTTACTTCACAACAGACCACCTTTTTACCTATTGGGTTGGTCAGTTTCTTTCAGTTCTCAGTGACATCAATCCTTTTGAAACCAAATGCAGTCTACAGACTGGTGGGAGGGTGACATCTGATTGTACTGCTGCCAAAAGATAGAAAGTTCTTGATTATGTCTTTCCCAGTGGGAAATACAAATGAATCAAAATGTGTATCTGAAGATCTCTCAAGGAATAGACAGATTACTATTACTAAGAAAAAGTCCCTGCATACTACAAGCTTCATGAAAATTGGTCTGCTCTGTAAGCTTTAAAAATTAAAACTGAATTCGGAAAATTATCTTTAAATATATGATTATCTACTAGATCTCCTTACTGCAATTCAAGTTCTAGGCAAGCACAGAATTTCATGGCATAATTAAAAGTACAGTACAAGAAACAGTTTCATTAACTGTCAATCATGGAAGCTGCTATTTATAACCAGTTCTAAACAGTGTACTCATTGCATTCTGTATATTGATATTGACTATTACTAGCATTAATTGGTTCTTTAAAATACATGGCTGCAAATCGTAAATTTTATCTTCTGTTTGCCAATAAATGTCCTCCTAAAAACCAACTCATTTCATCAGAGGCAAAATTAATTAGATTTGAATAAATCATTAATAGCATGTATAAAGCTCAATAGAAATACGGTCATTCAGACTAGATATGTACTTAAACTTGTCAGAATTTTACTCAGAGTTTTGTACCATGAGTACCCGATCTGGGACAAACATCTTGGTTTATGTAGCTGCATATTTACCTTTATCTCAGGTGAACAGGACATGTTCCTTTGCCAGTCTTTTTCTATTTGGTTATGTTAAGATTGCAGAATCAAAAGTTCAGATAATGCAAAACAAAAACATGCAGGTAGAAAGACCAACTTTATAATCTATAAAACAGGCTTGAGGACGGTGGGATCGAGTTTTTTTCCTAGGGAAGCACTGCTTAATGTACTGAATTGTTTTCCAATGACTGCTACCCATTATTAAGCTCCAGATCTCTAACAATGTGTAAAATCTTACTATCTGACACAGCTGAAATTTTGTCGTGTCTATATGTGTGTGTATATATATAGTACAAAAAGCTTGGAAACATTCCACCCTCACAAAATAATTTTACATTCTTCCTAAATAAAAGTTGAATCAGGAGATTTATCTATTTTGACAAATACAAGATTAAGGACACCAAAATTCTTACTTTATTTAACCAGCAGAAATACTTCAATAAAAGTTAAATTTCAAGAATTATCATCTCAAAGCTTTAAGAAAAAAAAACATAAACTGTAACAAATTCCACGATCCACTGAACAAATCAAACAGGAAGCAAAACAGCTTCAATGCATACCCAGTACCCTGACAGTCTCCCAGCACTGTTGGATGAATGGTGTCTACAATGCTTGCAGATCATCAGTTTGGCATCTCTTGTGCCAAAATGGCACCACAGGCTCCCCTTATCTTTATGTCAGAGAATACAAAGCTACAGAAAACTGGAAATAAAACTCATTAATCTGTGTTCAGTGAATGCCATCTTTAGAAAAAGTAAGGGATTGGTTTTTTTTGAATATTGCTTGTCTTTTACAATTTAATTCATTTTCTGGAGTAAAAGCTGACAGATCCATGTGGTGTTCTGCATAGGATAAATTCCAAGAATATACTGGTTGGGGTACACTGCATTTACTTCACTAGAGTAAACCAGAACTTACTAAAATAAAAACCAAAACGCAAACAGGTCGAATGAAGCATTTGAGTCCTTGCTTCTGTAATCACGTTTTCCCTGAGCTGTCATGATGGTAGGAGTAACAGAAAAGAAGCTCTCAAAGCTTTTTGGTGCAGCCTGGTCTACTTGCAGCACAGACAGAACAAAAGATTTAACTGGACTCACTCACTATTTGGATAATGATCTCATTTGAATTGAGCTGTGAAAATACCAATTTGCTTGAGATGACATAAGTGCTGTTGCACAATCTAGATTCCTCAGTAGCTCTCCTAGAAAGAAGGCTTTGTTGTAAGACTGAAGTGAGAGGCTCTTCAAGCAGATGGTCCTGGGGATGTGCCCAAAGGCCAGTTGGTACATGTGCACAGCCAGGTCAGAGCTGCCAGCAGTGCTGCAGCAGGCTGTCTTCTCAGAGCTGCAATTTGTGCTCTGTGCCATTGCAGGTTCTGCCCTTGTAGGGCTGAGATCCACAACAAATGCTCACCTTTGTGTTTGGAAAAATGCAGTATGCCCCAGGCTTTGACGGTGAAGCTGTCACCACTGGCTTCACTGCTGGTGTCATCTGCACTGCAGGTGATGCCTGTTTTGCAGCTTTATTTTAAGATGCTGCCTGAGTACTTCTGGATAGAGCACAAGAAAAACTTGTTTATCTTTCACCAAAATTCAAAGAAAATTCCATTTCCTCTGGACTGGAAGAGACATACAGATTCGTGCAGGAGATGCCACAATTGGTGGCACTTGTGTTACTCTGTGTTCAAGGTGTTTGTTACTGGCTTCGACACCATTCACATTTATTTACTGTGCATGCTTCTCCCAAGAAAGAAAAGAACTACTTTGTTCCTTTTTTACTACAATCAAAACCTGCTATCCTATTTAGAGAAGGAAACATAGAAAGCAGAAGATACTAGATGGCGAAGCTATCTTTTTTTATGTTTCTTTCTTAGTATGGCACTGCAAAACACCTATTTTTGTAGTTTCAAAATCAAACTTAGGGTAATTCCTGCCCTATAAGCAATATTTGTACTTGCTCATCATGATCATGACCTTGGCAGTGTGATTTAAGGCTTCTGAGTCCTTGCAGCTGTACCGAAATCTCCAACGCTTTTATAAAATACTAGAACAACAAAAGAAGAGCACCAGTATTCATTGCAGAGTGTTTAATAAATTATAATAAAATTTCTAAAGCATTTAGCAGAGTCTTAGTCCTTTTACTCAGGATACTCCCAGTAGCCTGTCTCCCAATTGCAAGCTGAAATAAAAAACTGCAGAAATGGTATAGTAGCACTGCACTGGAGTGAAATACTGCTTGCAGTATGTGCACACCCCAATTCCCTGTATTCCACAGACACTGTCTCGTACGCAAGCGGGCTTACAAACAGCTGAAACTGCAATGAAATACGCTGAAAGAACAAGAATGCACATAACTCCTTTCCCCAAATGTCAGAAAACTTCTGTGTACTAGATTTTGGCTTTTTTATGACCTGTTACAACAAGATCATATACAAAGGTCTAGTTGGTTGGTTTGTAAACAAACAAACAAACGAACATGACAGGTTAGGTTAGATTAGACGTGTGTGTCAGAAACTTAAAATTAGCATGCTGGTCACAGTCATACCCAGTAAAACAATCCTCTCCCTTGTTTTCAAACTCATAGTTTTGTTTAAGGGTTGGTGGTTTTTTTTTCACAGGAAGCTATAAAAAGAAACAATAAGCAGAAAGTACTTAAACCACAAGCAAATGCAAGGAAGAGATAAGGTGAAATACTAAAAATAAATCTGGAGCAGTTGCAAGCTGGTGAGGAAGCAAAGTAACAGTAAAACATCCATGTCTTTATGCAAATACAGTTAAAAAGAAAACAAATAAATAGGAACCAGCTGGTGAGAGGAAGAGCATGGTGGAACAAAGCACACTACGGGAATGAAAACACAGGCTGTTACAATAACCTGTACAGGAAAGCTGCATGCATAAGAGAAGGTCAGTGCAGTATTACTGTAATCTGAGACAATAACACTATGCTAATATACAAAGAGGAACAATAGGAATGTTAGACATTCCACTGTACCTGTGTGGAGACTGCTAGCTTGTTCATACTCCAAGAGCCTGGCTGCTGGCAGCCAACTAAGAAAGCCTGTGCCATTCTTCAAGAAAACCCAGCAGGGCATCTTAGCAGCACCACCCCTCCCTGACAGCACTGGAGCAAAAACAGTCTGACTGACCTGGGGAAGTTCTGACACCAGAAGGTGTCCCTGCACCTTACAGATTCTTTTTGACACTCATCACTACAAAAAGTGACGTTACCAGAAGTCTTATAATACAAATGTGAAATGATTACATAGGAAAAATGATACTGAATTTTGTAAGAAGCTGTAAAGGAATGGCAGATAATTTAAAGGCGTGCAAAAGAACGGTCAATCACTGTTTAACCTTTGGAAACTCTTGGGAAATTTATAAAAATAAGTTTAATATAAAAGACTGAAATTTATCAAACAGTAGTAACATTTCTATATTGAAGAATGTAGTGCTGGAGGGTTAAAATTCAACCGATACTCAACTAAGACCAAGAAACAGGAAACCTATAAATGCTTATAAGCAACTCCCTTAAATCCACAAAGAACATGAGATTATGGAGGTAAGTCTAACCTTTAAACAGACTGTTTCTTTAGAATGACATGCTAAACCCCAAAGCTTAAATTACTATTCCTTTGGGAGGAGAAGACCAAGAAGGGTCTTCAAGCAGGCAGTGACCCCTCTGTGCGATTTAAATTGTATTTTGTCTCCTGAAAATACTATGAAAAAATGCACAGAAGAATGCTGCTGAAGACAACTTGAGTTATACTAAATATGGATACGTCACCCCATTTTCAAAGTCCAAATAATCCAGTTTCCTAAGGGTAGGCTACCACTGAAAGTCTTCTGAGGGATCACAGCCTTCAAGAGCTCCATAGAACTGCTAAGATTAACAGAAGTTAACTTCCCTTCACTCTACAGAGTCATGTCCTGAAGATCATGATGGGCAAATACCAACATTGCTCAGAAAGCTGGAATTACCCTAAGCTTGATGGAAACCATCCAGAAACAAGTGTCTAGTAGCACTGAGAAAAATAATGTTGACTTGTCCATTCCCTCATTTGCTTTCTAAGACAGCAGAGAAAAAAAAAAAGCATTCATTCAGTTTTGTTGGCAGTGTAATTATGTACACTTATCACTCACAAATAAGCAATTCCTTTATAAGACAACTGAAGGTTGCAAACAACAAACAGAGAAAACCTCAATTTGCCTTTTCTCCCTCCCTGTCTTGGCAGCCATAACTTGTATTTGCATTAATAGTTAGAAACTGGGGATACTGCACATTTTTCAAAAGCATGCGATTGGAAGAATATACTATACCTTGGTTGATTAAGTGAGGTAGCATTCAAAGAACATAGTTTAAAAAAAAAAAAACTTGATAAAATTAGCATCAGCATAGAGCATATTTTAAAGTTTGACAATACTAAAACACATCTAAATTAATTCAAAGTCATGCTCCACCACAGTTTCACTGAGACAAACTGTTATTTCAATACACATAAACTGTTACGGATGCTGTCAAACCGATGCCCTGTAAAAACTAGACAGAGAGAAAAAAGAGAATACACCCCATCCACCTTTCCCCCCTGCCAGAAAAGCAAGAAATTGAGCCCCATTTGTTTCCAACAAAAAAATTCAGGCAATTTTTTTGAGGTGGAGAGATGGGAACATGTATTTTGTTTTACTTTGAAAAAAACTGGTAAGATATATTCTGCAGATGTGTAGCTATATTCATGCATAATATTATTTAGCTCCTAGTTAAAATTGTGGCTTAAAGCACAAAACAAATACAGACTATGATACTGATCTCTGAGCTGGTAAAATGCTTTCATGTACCCACCAGCATATCAGGACACAAATCACTCTGGTTAGTGACATTGTCTGAACTCAGTTCCCAGAAGAAAGTAATACAGAACACCAAGGCTATAGACATATCAGACTTCTCAACTACAGCAAAGCTTTTGAAACAGTAAAAAAGTTTGCATAGATTTTTTTTTCTCCTGCAGAGAAAGATTTCAGAGAAGGATATTGTAAATGTTCAGTATAATTTAAAAATCCTAACTTAACTGCCAACAGTTTATGAACTCATCATTTCCATGAGGCTTGCCTTGCTATTTGATCACAGAAGTAAAAGCTTCTTTTGGACACTAAACACACATCTACAACGGTAATCTTAGAAACAAAATAACAAAGTGACTTAGTTACTCTGTTTTCACTCAGATCGGCTGGTATTCAGGAAGTGAGACTCCGATTACTAATCATCTGAGAGAGCCCTTGAAATGATGAGTAATCTTTTAAAAGTCCAGAAGAATAAACATGCAATATGAAATCACTGGGAAACAGCTTCTTAAAGAAAACAGGTAATGGAGAAACTTAGTTGAGAATGAACGCATATCTGACACATCCTGACTTCAACGTTTTGAACCCAACAAGGCTGAGCACCAGCCCTCTCCAAGAAAGCAGGGTTGCTTCCTTCACAGGTTGTTCTTCCTCTTCACAATTAAAACCCACGCTTACATTATATTCACATTCCATACACCTGCTATTAACACTAGAAGACTACCCATGTCAAAAATTTCTTGTGCTGTGTTGCCATATTGTGAGCTCAGACAGCAGTTTACAATAAGTCCATCAAGCAGCTATCAGAAAATACTAACAATTAAAGAGAGAGAGAAAAAAAGTATGCTAAACCTGATTAAATCAAAGGTAACCCTTACAAACTTTCACTGTATGCAGACATGATCTTCAGTAGAGAAATTCAAGAGGCATTCATGTAGAGGAATTCAATTTATTGAAATAAATTGAAACTGCCTAGAGTAATTGTATATCATAAACACAATGAACTTGAAGCCTTGGTGTATATCAAGGGCTACGAATTAACTACCACCAGTGAGATTAACTGAGGAAAAGAAAAAGGGCTAACAGGATACTGATTCACTTTGAAACAGCTATGCTGCTTTCTCTGCTAGAAATAGCACATGAGAAGCAGACAATCTTTTGCTATATCTCAAGAATGTATGTATGTGCTCAGATGTCCAGAGAACTGCACACAAAGAGATCTGGAATGTTTCTGGCAAAGGAAAAAAAAAGAGGGGGTGGGGATGGGGTGGGAAGAGGGGGGTCTTAAAAGGGGATGGGATCAGAAGGAACCCCACATCAAAACTGTTCCATTTTCTCCCTGTCAGAAAGGGATGTTGAATAAAGTTTTATTTTTATTTTTAAAAAACAACTGAAGCATCCAGAAATCTGGACATAGCAGAATTCAAGTATTTTCTAGAAGTACAGCATAAACTAGCATGAAATCAAAAAAGACAACATTCAATGAGGGCAAGTAGCAAGAAAGAGAAGTATATAAATAGACCGAAGAGCAGCTAGCAGTACTATAGAAAAGGAAGTGAATGTAAAATGGGTCACAACTTTTGGAGCCAAAAAAATGACAAGAGGACAAAAGCAAACCTAAAATGTTCTAATTCAGAGATGTGTTAGTATTCCTACCAAAACACAGAAAGCAGTGATTACATGCACTTTCAAAGCATCCAGCTTCTTGCTTAACATTTCAGCAAAATACCTGGAGATGGCAAGAGAGATCAGAGGACAGCAACCACAGGTCTTAAAAACGTGACAGGAGGGAAGATACAAGAAGCCTTGATTCAGAGGAAAGAGTAGATATGATATTAACTGAAGTGATACAGCTAGGATCCCAGAAACAGAGTTCTGGTTCACAATCAGCCCATAAGCCCTTCATAGATTAAAGTTTTGTCCAACAAACAATTTTGACCTTAAACACGAAACAGAAGCCTATATGGGTAGTTGTAAAAACTGCAGCACTGAATAGAGCCATGAGAAAACATAATGGAACAGAAAAAAATATGTGCAGGGTTACCATTAAAAAAATCCGTATAAAGATTTTCTCTACCTTTTTTTCAGTTTCAAGTTTCAGCAAGAACTATGAAAGCAGCTGTGGCTGGGGTGAGCTTGAATGGCTGGACAGAAATGTGGTAAGAATTTCAGGGTGAACTGAAAAGAGCTTTCTTTTACAGTGCAATCAGTCAAACTTGAGATTCATGCCCTTCACATGGCCACTCTATAAATTACAGGACAATAAATCAACCAAATCAAAACAGGATGTGCAGGGCAGTTGCTGTGTTTCTCAAACACCTCCTCTGGGATGCAGATGCAAGACACCCAAGGGGGTTTGCAGTAACTTCCAGCCCAGGTGATGCATATGCTCAAAATGGTCCAGAAATAATTATAAAACTAGATCCCATAATAAAATCTACAGCTTGTCTTCCTGTCAACATTTGCAGTATGCTGCAGGAACCTGCAAGAATGCCTTTGTATTAAGGGTTATTTTTTCCTCAAGTTTTAGTTCTGCTAGCCCAGAGCCTCTCCACGTTCTCTTTGGCAACAGCTAAAGCTGCATAAAGTAACTATGTAAGTGCTAGAAAAATGTTCAATTGACACAGTTGTTTGATGGAGAATTTCAAGTTGGGTAAGGGCATCCCCATACAGGAAAGTGGAATGAAAGTTGTTGAAGTTCAGGCTCAAACTCCATCACAGGTTCCCTTTATCCATCAAAATATAAGCTCTGCCTTAGTACAGAGATTGTTCAACACTTTCCACTCTTAAAATGTATTTTCATTGCTTACAACATTGCCAAAGTAGCAGTTTGGGCTTAAACTTTCCACACCAGATGCCTGCCTGAGGCTGAATTTTTTTGCACAAGTTTCAGCCAAACAATTTAGATGTTCTAGAAAATGAAGATATGCTTTTCAGTATTAAAAGCTTTTGGTAATCTTTTCTTCAAGAAAGAAAGCTTTGTAAGAGTAGATAAACTCTTCTTCTCCACCAGATGGTTCATGACACTGAGGAGTGCACACCTACCCTGATTTGGCAGCTGGAGACTTTTTGTATGCTTGCCCAGTGACTCAAAGCTCCACAGTCTGCATCCTCATTTTGAACACCTTTCTGTCAAGCTAGAGTCCTGAGGAGACCAGCAGAGCAGTCACCCTCCTGAGGGACAACATGTGATTTCAATCAGCCGTGGAATCGTGTCAGATCAGAGCTGAAATCAAAGCTCAATTCAGAGCATGGTTTTCCCTCTCCTGCCAGCAACTGAGCTATGCAAAGGGCCATGCTGGGAGGCTCCTTTAGAAGGAAACAGTGAAAGAACTTTAAAAAAAAACAACCCACCAAGCACACACACACACACACACACACAAAAATAACAACAACCACAGTGTATCTGGAGACTGGGTGGGCTGAAGTAATGAAGTGAGCTGGAAGAAGATGGAGAGTCTGGACCAGTGAGACAGAGTTCGCTAATGAAGAAACAGGCACCCCAACCAACTCACTCAGGGGTAGCAAATGGGTGTTAAGAGTAACAGACAAAAAGCACCTAGAAGTGTACAGAATTTATCTTGCACAAGTACCCTCAAGTCTGGCATTTCCTTACATTTTAAAACTCTGCATGGCAGCATTCTGAAAGGTCCCTTGTTCTGCATCTGAATCACTACTTTACAATGTCCTGAAGAGTGGAATTAGATGCTACTGCAGAGCCAGCCTATCAGGGTCTCCTTGGAGACCACACATTCCCTTTTCTTCCCATTCCCTGACACATTTTCCTCCTTCCTTTACCATTCTGGTAACCACTAGATCCCTCCATGAGGTGACTGAATCTAACAACCCAGCAAAAAGTTAATCCAGAAGAGAAGGGTAGGAAAGAAAACCAGGAAGCAAGCACACAGGCATTTTCTCAGCGTGCAAGTTGAACTGGCTCCCAGTGAAGATGAAAAGCACCCCACTGGGCAGTAGGAAGGCAGCAGGACCACACCCCATGGAGCAGGGGGGAGAAAAGCAAGGCCTTCCCCTAATTTTTAGATAAAGGCCTTCACCATGACAAGTTGAAGGACATTATTACAAAAGTTACAGTGTGACATAACAATTGCTTAAATCTCCCCATTGATTGGGGCCCCTAGAAGAAGCAGCTCCTTCCAGAAACATGTCAAAACTATTGATATTTCTTCATTCACAGTCATGTCACATGCTGGAATTATTTCACTTTAGCAATGCTTCAGTGACTCACAGACTGGTGTGCAGTATATTCCCCACAAATAACTCCTCTTTATTGTTTAGCTCATATCTATGTGGTTGGAAAAAATATAGTTTCACGCAGTCACTCTTATTTTTCTGTAATTCAGTCACACTGGTCCAACTGTATCCAGGGGCAGCCCACCCACTTAAAGATTAAAAGTAGAAAAATAACTCTTCTGTTTTAATTAAAAGTTCTTCCTCCTTTACCCACATTACAACTGCACACATACTCAAACAATACACACCAGACAAAGTTCTGAAGAGTTCTCTTTCTACTTTTCATACATAACAGCCTGCTAACCCCACCACAACGCCGAATTGTGGCAATCCTTGCAGTTAAAATAAACAAATAAGCATCTAAAACCATCTCAAAAAAGGGATTGGGTGATCCAGCTCCCAGCTGCAACACTTGTGTTCGAAAATTACAGCAGCGAGTGGCCTGAGGAGCAGCACTTCTTCTCCTGCACAGAAGAGCTCAGTCTTTTGGCTCTGACACTGAGCAGGTGGGCTGGTGTGACCACCATGAGTCACACAAGAAGCCTGTGTCCCCCAGATACCTGTCAGAGTGCTAGGCAAGACCCCCCAAAGCTCCTGAGAGACCTGGGAAGAACAGCTCTCTTCATGCCATGGGCTAGGAGCAAGGATGCTAACTGTAATAGTGAAGCTGCTGATTGTCCTGAGCGTGCAGAAAGACGCGCACAACTTAGCTTACCAAATGCTTCCCTGCAGATCAACCCTTATTGCACAGACAGAGAAATCTGGCTGTGGCCTCTCCCTGCCCCACAGTCCCTCTGCAGAGAGCTGGGTCTGCATCACAGATCTGCAGCATACAGCGTCCTGAAGCGGGGCAGGGCTTGCCACACCACTCTGCAGCTACAGACTAGCATCATTCATCACACCAGCTGACAGGTAGGCTTGTGCACTTGGGGAAAAAAGGGAAAAGCAACAAAAACCCCACCACACACTGAGCAGTCTGCAGCAAGAATCAAAGATTATTGCATCACATTCTTGTGCTGCATTCAGGGCTTTTTTGGCCTGAGCTCTCTTCCTGACATCATCTACCATGACTATCCTCCAAGTTCTGTCTCAGAGCTCATTTCCTCATGGGAGCTCAACAGTCAGAACTACAGCTACACATGCACATTAAAAAGTAAATATGCACACACTGTCCAAGTAAGCTCTCAAAGAACTAACTTCCAGTTGGTTTACTTATCCAGTTCCAGAAATCTACTTTTTTCCAGCTTGTTGTTCTTATCTACAATATACTGATCTTATTGCAGGATGCTTTTGAAATCAGAACATCAGATACGACTTCCCAACATAGGATTAGTGACAGGAGGCCTCTGGTGGAGGCTTCTCTGGGCTCCTTGAAGGTGGAATATATTTTTTGAGAAACTCCATCTCTTTCTAGACTGTCAAGTGCTGAGTGCTTTTAATATTACATGCTTAATTGAAAACACTTTTACACTCACTCATGTGAGTTGGGTATACTAATCCTGAACACAAAATATGTCCTCTCAGCATTTCAAATAATTAGTGCTAACATTTATATTTAAACATTCCAACTGCAATAAATACTTAGTGTAAAAACTGTTGCAAGTGTGTCTCACACAGAAAAATAAAGTACATCTGCAAGATGTCTGTAAGGACACACACTAAAGAAAGCAACAAGACTCAGCTTCCAGCAAATAATAAGTGCGTTAATTTGTATTTAAAAAAAAAATCACATTTTCCTTTTTTCCTTCAGGAAGAGTGGATACTAACTTCAGTAATTTGATTTCCAGATAACAGACAGGAAAGAATTTCTCTGAGAGAGATGAAAGGATTTAGGTAACACTGTATATACAATTAGAATTCCCAAATGTTTGTATCACTGGCAGTTCCTGTGGGTGCTGGGGAAAGATTAGGCTTGATTAAATTGCAGACTGTGCAAGTTTATTTATAAATTCAGTTGTGAAACACACAATAAAAATCTATTTGAGACAAAACTCAGAATTCATTTGTAAAACATCTGAATGAAGTTTCCCAGTTATTTTCAACCTAAAACTCCATTAACGTGAGCTGAGAAATAAATGAAGTCCCTTTAAAGTGTTAGATGGAGAAGTAAGGGGAAGAGAAAAAACTTCTTCAGTTCAAAATTTCAAAGTAGGTATTTCATGGCCTATTTGGACAAAACAGAGATTGCAGATGTGTTTGCCACAGGGCTCCACTTCCACGTGGTAATGAACTATTCAGTTCAATCGTCATTTATTTTCAGTAGTAATTACTCATTAGCAGATGCATTTTGTCATGACAAGATTTTGCTATTGTGAAAATATTTCCTGGGTAGTTCGGAAGTCCTATCATATTCTAAACCATATGCCCAAAAGGCTGATTCAAAAATTGAAATTCTAAGGAAATAATTCCCCAGCAACATATTTCAACAAAGAAATTGGAGGTCAGAGAGGGAAGGACCCATAAGTTTGGCAGAAGGTTCCTTCTGGTCCATGCTTTTCTAAAGAAATGTCCAGGTCAATCAGACACACAAGTGTATTCTTATTCTTAACAGGGAAAATTAAGGTACTCACAACTGACAAAATGGGTTACAGACTGAATCTAACAATACTGAATATAGATTTGAAACTTGTGTAAGAGTGAACAGTCAATCCTGCAGAAGTTCCATTTAGCCTGTTCAACTCCCCAGAATACTTTATAGAGAGGAGCCCATACAGCCTTTTTTAGATTTCAAACCTGTCAGAGAAGTATCTGACATGTATTTGGGTTTATCCCATTTATTACACCATGCTGCTGAGAGAAGAAAGTAGATTATGTTCCTAAAAGAGTTCAGACAGTCCAAAAGCAAGCATTTCTTTTCAGGAACTTGGATTTAGACGCATTACACAAGATCCTCAAAATGTAGGTAAAAGAATAGCAAGCTTTTGCTGCTAACTTGGCATGTGAAAACAACAAAAACCCCAAAACCAATTAAAATTACAAGTCAGAGCATGAAATATTCCCTCCTTTGATATTTATTTTTGCATTGTCTTGGTTTGTCTAGGCTTTGAAAATGTCCTACATTGCCTGTCTGCCAGAGAAATTGCCTTTTCAACCCGCAACTCTAAGCACTTGTTTATGTGAAATACACTGCTGAGCTAGCCTTCACCCCTCAGGTCTAATCACAAATTATACTGCCAGGCAGATTTTGTAAAAGCTTTTAGCACTCCTTTAGCCATGGAGATTGAAAAGAGAATATCAAAATGTAAAAAGCAGTTATTGATGGAATATTCTCTTACTTAAGCCACATGCTAAGGTTCTCTTAACGCAAATCCTGTTTTAGTCACCTAGGCAAAAGACAAAACTCAGCCTTTCAGGGCTCTTCATGGTGTTCCCTTTTCAGAGGCTGAAGAATTGAATTTGCAAAGAAACCTTGAAAGCAATAAAGGGGCTTGCATAGGGTAGAGCTAACTGGCAAGAAGTGTGCATAGTAAATGCCAATATGGGAAATGCTCTGAGGTGGGTTAAGCTGCCATTTGATGTCCAAAGTCCCAGGTTAATGCATTAATATGCCCAAACAGTTAAGATCCTAAGTCAAAGTCAAAGTTTTCAGTCTATTTGGAATATTTTCTCAGCCACTCATTCTCTTTAACAGAAGCCTCTGACAGTAAAGAAAGTAAAATATCCTTCTTTACTTCCATGTTTGTAACACAAACATTACGCATATAATAGACTATAAGAATATACTTATTTTTAAATTCTCCTTACTTACATAATAAATATACAAATATGCCTGGGTTTTGTGTCCACAGCAATTAATCCCTGTCTTGTAGGATTAAAGATTACTGTGGGCTACTTAAAAAAAACCCCAAACAACCCTTTTGAAAGAAAAGGTGCTTCTTCCTATGAGGAGCTCTGCAAGTTGAATTTCAATGCTTCTAACATCCGCTTTCTGAAAAACACCATTCACAAAGCTGAAAACAATCCATTATTCTTCAACTGCAGTCATCAGCTAGAGCTGGTAAATGTTTAAGACAAATCTGAAAATAATATTCAAAATGTATCCAATTCCAAGAGTACTGCACTACTTGCATTAGAATATACAGAGAAAATATATGCTCAAATCCCATAGAGTTAAAAGAAAATCACATATGAAAAATAAGCACAGCAGTTGGAAAAAAAATTCTTCTCTAGTGTAGTAAATTGTAGTCAGCTACAAGACACCTTAGTAATTCAAAATAACCTTTTAATGACATTTAAGCTCAACATTAATTCACTTTGTTGGTAATGGTCCTTCCAAAAAAAAAAAATAAAAAATTTAAGCTTCTCAGGTGTGGGTTGAATTGATTTTCCTGTTCTGTTTCACTGTCGTTTTAATTCAGACTTCTCAATTTCTGTCTAGCTTCTCTCTATAGAGCTAATATAACATTTGGCAAAGGAAAAAGGAAGGATACTTGCATTTACCTCTCCCTCCCGTGTCACTCATCTCTCCCCCACGAAGTGAAACCTACAGGCTCTCCATTTGTCACTGTTGTTGCTATTATCCTAAGAGCAACAGAAAACTTTTTGTATCTTTTAAGACAATCTTTTGGCAAGTCAAAGATAAGTCCTTACACAAGAAGCTGATTCCTGAAGTCAGATGTCTGTTTTAAGTAGGAAGTTTCTATTTAAGTAGGAAGGATGCAAGCTTCATTTAAATTTTCCTTACGCTCTTTCACGGGCTGATGAAAACTGCATTTAAAGCCCAGAAGTCGGTCCTGACAAAAGGAAGAGATTTGCCATGCTCATCAAAGCTTTAAACTGCCTCCTTCAATAGCTAGTATGAGAACATTTTAACAAATAATTAAAGCAAAATATTGCAGATCCAGTTCAGAGGTCCTTAAAAAACAAAATCCGACCAGTTATCCTATGCTTCTGTAGGGGTATATTTGACCTTGGTCCAGCGGTATAATCATAAAATGGACCACTGAACCACAATGGTAGCAAGACAAAGCAAGTAGTTAATGTTTTGCCAGTCTATGCTCTTAACACTTTGTGTCACAGATACCCATCTGTCTCACTATCAACACATCTCTAGGAAGAAACAAACCTTCACTGCACTATCTCCTCTTTCAAAGAGATCTTGCATTAACTTCTAGAAAAACAGCAATAAACTTTCTCAATCTCTACCCAAACGTGTCAGTTCTTTGTAATTATATACCTTATCCTCCAAACAAAAACTCTGCTGCTACTGGCAGACCTGACCTTTTGCAAATTCACTGCATGAATGCTGCCAGACGGGAGCAGCTGCAGAAGCTTGCTCTGTCACTCAGCCTGCCTGTCCTGTTGGTTGTTCTTCCCTTCCGCTGTTGAGACTCATAACATTTAACTACAACTAAAAGAAGCAAATGTCTCCATTTTGGCTAGCATGGGACGAACAAAGGAAAATTGTAACAAACTAATGAGGAAAATCAGACAAACTGAGGAAACATGTTATGTCTTATCTGAAGATGGGAGAATGTATAGTGAAAACAGAAAGTGGATCAAATATTAGAATATAAACATATTAATTTATCTCAAGTGGACAAAATACTGGAATATAAAGATATTAATGGCCTGAAAATGATCATGAAGACAGCATATGTAATCATCTAGCCTTAGGAAAGATTCAATTTTTCTTTTTCTTTCTTTTTTTTTTTTTTTTAAGAAAGATAATCAGTGTGATTCTATGTTTGGGACTCACAACCTTACTGAATAATGCTTGGTGTAATTGTTTTTCTCCCGTGCAAATATTTACATTGTATTAGTGGAAGAGAAATCCATACTCTTCCATCCCTGGATTAAAGCATCACCACCAAGTTACACAAGAAGTCATGGCTAACTGGAAACAGCTGCTAAGCCACTTGCATCTCTGTTGTTTTGTAATGCCCACTAGTAATTCAGAAGGATCATATCTGCCATCTGCTTCTCTTCACTTCTACATCAAAGTCTTAATAGATAGATTGTAAGAGAAGCTGTCGTTGAAGCTAGGTCTTGAGGAGAGGCACAGAAAGTCATGCTGCAGCTGCTGCAGATGTTCCTCTGCATGTTTACTAATAGCTGCCTGCTGAGTTTTAACATTATTTGGAGCCAGGATTTCCAGATGTCTCCTCCAAAATTAATACAATCAACCAGGAAGTTTACAGAAATAAGATGATCTAAAAATTTCTCCTTTCTCACAATTTTATTTCTGATTTCTGCAGAGGAACCGTACACCACAAAACAGGTCTGCTGGCCTAACATAAATATGCACAACAACAGCATACCAAATAGAAGTGCTGCAGGAGATCCCAGACCATGAATCACCACTTTCACGTACCAGAGACAGTCCTTGATGCTCAGCAGCACTGGTCAAGCCACTGCATTGCATCCTCCTAGTGCTGTTCATATGTTATCAGCACACCAAAACAGAAGCTAAGGGCTTAATTAACGCGCATCACCTTTGAGAAGACATTATCCATAAAGTCTGACAGTGTAAATGAGATACAGATTCAGCACACTAAAATCTAATGAAAATTCACACCAGCATAGACTTTAACAAAATTTTTCTGTCCATCCTATCCTACACTGCCCTCAAGCAAACTCATCTAGTTTGTTTTCCAAGCAAATTATTTAAACCAAAAAGAGAAACTAAGATGTGATTCACACCCCCAAACTTCCAAGCCCAAGCTATGTTTTGTTATAAAATGAAACCCTGCCAAGTCCCTTTATCAAATTTATCAAATATTTTCCCACTCCTATTGAAGAACTAATGTGCAGCCACTCTTTCTCAAAAAAAAAAACAAAAAACCAAAAAACCAAACAAAACAGACTGTACTGAGGAATCCAGCTTCAGTGTATGCTGCACCTTATTCAAGGACTCAAACTGTTTTCAGCCAGCAACCCTCAACAGCCTCTAATTATGATACAACAGGCACTTACATTTCAGTGAAAATTTTGCAAAGATGTACATACACAAAACAGGTGTGTGCATATAGACTTTCTTACCTCCTGCCAGGAATTTTTCTTTAAACAAAGAACTACCACTTTTCCTAATGGAATGAACATTTCTAAAGCCCTGAAAATCTAGCTGCAATTAGACAATATAAATCAAATCACAGCAAAGAAACACACAGATGACCCACTTTTCTAACCAACATAGCAAGAAGGTATTTTTGAAGTATTTCTAGGGATTTTTACCATTAATATGCGATGTATTTTTGTCTGTTAGACAGTTATTGTCTCTTCCTGGAATTTTTTTTTATTCTGCATTGGGGGAAAATAAATGACCCTAAACCAAAGCCCTACCCAAAAGTACGTAAAACAAAGCAAAATAAACAAGGAAACACTTATGCACTATGGCTAAAAGACATAATCTATATGGGGAAGAGAAATCATTTGAACTTTCCTCTATCAGAAGAGTTAATTACATCAAACACAGATAAGACTTTCAAAATCTTTACCTAGTATGAGTGAACAAGGACACAACTCGGGACTTCCGGAAGAAATGCGTCCAGCTTTGTTCACTGCTTCAGAGTAAACTAATCCCTCTAGTTTCTGCCAACAATTCCATTCTTGTCAAAGTCCATAATACAGACCTGTGAAAAATACTGACTTCATAAAGTTTCAGGTTTTGAGAAAGTTCACAGAAAATTCTTCATCAGCTTGCTATGAGGCAGCATCAGCTGGTAAATGGCAAGTTGAAACAACTGCAAACTATTCTGGAGGACACTTCACTAAGTTAGAAAGAGATTTGATAAAAGCACATTTCAAAACAGTCTTGGCCCAACATCTCTTTCCAAACAAGCATAGTGTATACTTGTTATTGACCAACATTCAAACTGTTGCTATAGAGGCTTATCCATCAGCCTCCCATCCACTCTGCACCTCTATTTTCTTTCCCCTCCTGAGCTAAAAGTCATCTTGAAAATGTGAGGAGGATAGCAGTAAGACTTTGAACCTGAGAACAACAGACTCTGTAAAGAACTAGTGTTTTTTTATTAACCCTGGGGTAAGAAAAACCAACAAATCCATCACCCACTTTCAGGAAGAATATCTTATAACTTACAGATCAAACTTCACTCTGCCCACTTCAGTTGTACATCACCACGACTAAAATGTTTGCTCTCAATAAAGGTAGCACCCTCTCTTTAGATAAAGAATTACAAATTGTCTCGCAGACCTAAAATCATTGTTTGAATACTAATTATTTTTATAACATGTACATGTCAGCTTAGAACAACAAAGAAATGTATGAAGCAATTCTGCATTTCAAAGGTGGCAGCTATGGGTAAACAAAATATTGTGCTAGAATACTGCACAATAGTGACAGAGGCTACATAATTTATAGTTTCTACAACACTGCAAACTCTGGAGTGTATTCCTAAAATGGCTGAAGAGAAGCAGAAGTTAAGCAGTATGGAATGCTTTTCTCTGAATATAGCTGTAGAAAAGCTTTCCACTCGGCAAAGAAAGGACTGGAACCTTCTCTTGATTATTAATATTCAGTATTATGCATACAATTTACCAAATACCTGTGTGATTTAGCATCTCGAGATTTTCTTTTTTCCTTCTGCAAAACTACTAAGCTTCCCTTAGCCTTTCTTACTTTAGAAAGAACAAGTCACCTACCAGGAATTGCTCTGCACCAAAAGTTGAGCTCTGCCTTGAAACAAAGGGGGACAGTTCAACTTAGCTTTGAAAAGGAGCAAGGAGATAATTCTATTCAGCTATAACTAACAGATAAAACTACTACCCAGTAGTAAGTAACACTAATGCTAACATTTAAGAACTAAAGGTAGTACTAATGATCTGAGACAATGACTCTTATCTTATAAAAATTATAAAGCCAGTATGTTAATCAGTATAGCTGCTGTCAACCCTTATTGTGTTAGCCATTGCGCTCAAGTCAGCAAAATGCTTTAGCAACTGGAAAACTCCGTCTAGATCTTTATCAAGAGCTGATCAGAATAATAAGATCACAAAGACTTGTGCATCCATTTAATTAAAATAATATGTTCCTTACTGCAGCATGTACTTCATCACACTTCAGCAAACCATCTCCATTCCATCACTGTTCAAATAACTTTTCCATGGCAAAACCATCTATTTTGTTATAATAAATTTAGATTAAACGATACATGTTTTACTCAACAGACTTTCCTCTAGACTGTGTCATAGAAATATGAGACTGCTAAGGCCTTGAGAGACAGAGTTCTGTCTGACTAGATTTTTTTCTTGATCTCAAATCAAAGAATTTAAACAAATGAAGCCGTGAGTTGCAAAATATTTATACATTAAAAAGTAGGAGAATATGAGCCATTCACAAAAGATTAAACAGATTTTTCCATCTTAATACACTCATATCCCAAAGATGAACACTGCTTTTGTCCCAAAAATAATTAGTGTAATGACAAAAGGTCCAGTGTTTTATCTACTGTTCTCTATCTCTTGCTCTCCTCTTCTCAAAGACTTCTGAAACATCCATGGCTATTACCTGCAATATTTCCCTCTAAGCCTCTTTTAACCCTGTGATTTATAGACTCCAGAAATGAAAAAAAGTCTCAAATATAGTGAGGTGGAAGTAATAAAGCTACTTAATAGTGTTGTAGGAACAACCTTTGCAGGATTTTTCAAATAACATGCCAAGTTCTGTGAAGTTCTAGAGGACTGGTTTTTTAGCACGAGGTGTGTTTCAACATATACTCCACCGTTAAAGGTGTAGTAGCTCTCACTGAAGCCAACTGGAGTTTTACACCTACCTTCAGAGAACACTGGACAGATGAGTACCCATATTACTACAGACACAGAGATACCCTTCCTTGTTCAAATGTAATGTGTGCACACAAACTGTGGGAAATGGTAATGGTAGAAACAAAGCCTGTTTACCTTGGGAAGAAGCCTTAGTTTAAATCAGAGAGAAAGCCCAGCCTTATTTCCCAGAGTTCACTGCTTTTCTATGCAAATGAAAAAGTGCCTGTTGTAGAGCCTAGGAAGTTCTTTGTGTCTTGTACCCCCCGCCTTGACCTAACACCCCACACCGCTCCCCCAATGTACTCCTGTTGGTTTTTCCCCTGTTCTATCATCTATGCCTCTTCTCCCTGTTGGTTACACAGCATCCTTCCCTCCCCCCTTTTCCCTGAATATAACCCCTGACCCGCCTTCAGTGACCTGCTTCTTGCCAAGATGCCCCTTCAGCAGAGAGGTCCTCCTGCGTTCTTCTAACCCCCTCCCCCCCTGCTAAGACCCCTCAGACCTGCCTACAATAAATCTCGCTGGAAAAACATCTTCCAAGGAGTCCTCCTGTATCTGGTGCTGCACAAATTACTCCATCCGAGCTCAGGTGAAGGGTGAGCTGGTGGGAAGGGGAGCTGCTGCGCCCTTGGAGCAGCCACCGGCCTGGGAAGAGCCCCCATAAAGGAGGCTCGCTCGCAACAAACAGCATATGAATAGCGCTTGAAAAAGCCACAGCTGTTTCTCACTTCAAGGATTAAATCCAGGTGGATCATGTAACAACTCTTACAGTTGTGTTGATTATTCCAAGTTTCAACATTGCCAACATTTTAAAAATGTGTAAAAAAACTGGGTGGATTAGGCCACCCTGGTTGGAAAATCTGACAAAATACATAACTTCATATAATTCTCACTGATTTAGGCATGCTGCAAATTGCTGGACCTATACAATAGACACTGCATCACTGCACTCTTTGCCAGTTAGGAAATGGGACTAACATACACAAACAGCTGAGAATATAGAACTGATCTATAGATTAAATTCAATTGGAAAATGGTCTCATTTTCTCTTCACCCAAGAGTCTGCTATTCTGACTCCTGTTTCTGTTGGATAAGATTGTAAATATTCATAGGAATATCAAAAGTCCAGCTTTATGGACCTATTTTGGAATGAGATCCTGATATTAAATACATTATGTTTTATAATACATTAGCTTCCAATGAATCACACTGTGAAGTTCTGTGTCACATTATTTAATATATTATGTTTTGTGAATATGAAGTCAAACTTATATAGTCCCTTTGTGAAGCATAGGTATAATTACTTAAATCAATACTAACTATTTCATCAGTTGGCACAGAAAACAAAGTTCCTTCCTCAAAATACCACTGCACAGCTCCCAGTATTATTAATTTCTTTTTTATTACCATGGATAATACTACAAAAATATGCTGCTAGCTGAACCTACAAGCATGATCCTGTAAAGAAATGTGCAACTATAGCCGATACCTATCGAAACCAAGTGAGCTCAAATGATTTCCAGCTCTTGTGATTTTATCATGAGTCATATCTAGTGTTTTCCTTGAGTCACACAGTTAGGAGCTTCAACCATGGTGCCCATAATTACATTTTACAATTTCATTACTGTGGTGAGAAAGAGAGGAATCTGACAGTTTACATACAGGCATCAAGACACTAAGCATGCAGGCGACACCCATGGTCACATGCCAGATTATTTTGTATCAAATTTTGGTGAAACAAAACCAAGACAGAGTTAACAAAAGTGCTGTCATCTGCTAATGGTAATTTCTGAGTGAATGTGGAACAAGATCCACATACATGAATTCCAATGTGTCTTCTTTGCTGTGTAAAAATTTCACAAATTGAAAGAACTCAGATATTTTTTCTTCACAGAGAAAAACAAGTATTTATTTATTGGACAGCTTTTGATAGCAACGGTATGCCATTCCACCCACATATAAGAGAGAACAAGCCAAAAACTGCAGGGACATACATGAAGTTAAATCTTATGGTTGGGTCATTTTTAACTCTACCAACCAAATAAAATTAATTAGTAGTATCAGTAAGTAAACAACCATCTCTACCCAAAGATGTCAGTTCTTTGTAATCATCTACCCTTGGTACCCTGGGCCTTGGTTGCTAAAAGCTCTTATTCTATGATTTCAAAACCATTCAAATGCTATTCAAGGTGCAAGTGGGCATGTAAGAATCAACACTTTAAAAATCAGAAGGCAAGAGAGAAAACATACAAGTGAAGACGTAGTTTTATATTTTAAAATTCAGCTCCTCTGAATAGCCTTGAAACTCTTAATAAGTTTTTGAAAAGCCATAAATAAATTGCCCTTCAATATCTACATAAACATCTGTAAATCTGAACCATTGTTGAGGATAGATTCTGCTATTGCAGCACTGACCGAAACAACTTAAGTCAGTAGAGGAACAAGAAAAAAACTTCTCCGGCCCTCATTTCCAACACGGAAAGTACTAAAATTTTCTCTCAGGTTGCATCCACCAGGAAGCAATTCTCATTCAACAATGGATTAAGTAGATAAACTAACAGATTTCTGTCACATCAAATTGTTATTATATTTTGTATTTCAACCAACTTGCCATTTAATATGGAAAACCAAAAAGATCCCAAAATAAACTCTCTCCACAAGACATATTCAAGCAAGCATGAACGTAAGGGCTCAACAGAGCTTAATGCAGTATGGGAAATTTGCAACAAAACTAAGGATGAGCTTCTAGAATATGTTGTCATTTGCTAAAATAAGTAAGAATGTGCTCTGGCTGTTATTCTTAAAAATATCCCCATCTGGCCTCAGCAAACAGGAGAAAAGTGCTGCAATATCCATGGCACCTACAGCCCCAAACCCAGACACTCATCACCTAGGTGTTAGCAAGCCCTTACACAAGGTTTCTCAAATTACTGCTTCCCACCAAGACCTGAAACTGGCTCCCTTTAACATCTGTTAATCTAATTGGTTCCTACGAGCCTGTAACAATTAAACCTGCTGTTGCAAGGAGCAACAGGGAAAGGGGATTTTATATATCCACAGCTGGGCTGTTTGCAGAACAAATGGACTGCGCCTCACTCAAGGGCTCTTACCAAAATTCAGTTACCAAAGTGTGAGAAGAAGAACAAGCCTCAGCTGAAGCTGATAGCCTCAGCAAGCGGGCTGAGCTCAACCTACCGACTAGCTGCTCTGTCACAACAGCAGTCACAAAGGGGGACAAAGGCTGCCCCATTTCTCTAGTCATCAAATACAACAAAGCTAGTGAAAGGGATGACTAGCCATGGCAAAGATGGACTGAAGAACTTATTCAAAGAGTAAATAGGATTTTTGCATGATCTATCATGAAGCTGACAATTTTTGGTTAGCCTGTAATGAGAAGGGAAAAAATGGAATCAAAGCCCTTGTTTAGATTCAAAATATTTTTTCAAACGGGAAGTAATGCAACAGCCGAAGAAACTGAGCTCTTTACTTAAGCAAAACACTTCAGTATATTTCAAGTAGAAACAACTTTTTTTTTTTACCTAAGAAGAAGTGAAAATGGAACTAAGTAATACTCAGCTCAGTATCAGTCCTGGTCCCTTTTCCAGATATTTAAAAACATCTCTGTGTGCTCACTGCAGATTGTCACCCTAAAAAAGGAATTTTCATACATCTAGGCAATGTGAATAAAGGCTTGCAGAGCAGGAGCTGTAATGTACTCAGTATCATTAGCCTACAGAAGAAAAGGAATAAAAACTTTGTCATAAATTTTGCAGATTTCTAAGTACAAACATCTTACACTCTGAGAAAGCAAGTGAGCCCTGCAGTTTTCTTGCAGTGCACTAGATTAATAAAGCTTATTCCTTGCCCCTTCTACAGTCTAGTTTTAAAAGGACTTAACAAAACTCTTCTCAAAAGTGTTTTTGCTCTGTGCTCTCTGCTATACTTTCTACCCTAGTATTAAGCCCAAAGCAGCTGGGCACAATGCTGAATTGAGGTGATACCATCACAACCCTTAGAAGTTCCCCAGAAGCTCCTGCTCTGAGGAACTTTATGTGCCTCACACTTGGACACCTGAAAGTTTATTAGCTCCCACCTTAGGGCATGGGAAGAACAACTGTTATTTACTTTGTGAGAGACAGAGAATTAAACTTTAAACCTTTGTTTCTTTGCCCTCTAGCCACTGGCTTTTATTTTTTAACTCTTTTGCTTGCTATTCATCCCTTTCTTAATCCGTTCCTCTAATTTTCATCAACCTTTGTGAAACTCCACAAAGTCAACTTTTAAAAACAGAAATGCTTTTAACAGAGAAGTTGAGACTGGGTACTCAGAAGTGAGTGCAGAAACTTTTTTCTTTTCCAGAGTATTATTGAAGAAGATCTATGTATCCGAAAACCTCTTCCCTCGCCCCATCCCCAGATATTTCCTTAGACCACCACAATTACAGACAACTACTACATTCCATAACTTCAGCCAAGAAACTACTTCTTTTCTCTGATGATTGCAATACATTTCAAATATATAATTACTTAGTCATTTTGAATCGAACTCAGGCAACATTAGAAGGTTGCTCATGGTATGTAGAGATATTTGATGCTTTAACAGGTAAAATTATTGTAAGTGTGCCAACATAACCAGATTACTTCTAAGGATACTCAAATACCTGGAAACACACAAACCTTCTGACAGGCTTTCCATAGGTTTAATGTTCTGAGCTGTGCCTCCAGACACATTTGGAAGAAAGAACACAGCAGTCTTTCAGACTGTCACAAGACATGCTAAAAAATATGATTTTGCACAGCTAATCCTAATTCCTATCTTATCGCTGTTAGTTGAGCGCCATCCTAAAACGGAAGTGAAGAGTTTTTAAAATAATCTGCTGAAATGTAGCATTACTGTTCAAGGATTTCCTTCAATAAGAAGGAACTATACACATAGACTGGTGATTAAAAGAAGTAAAAATAAATGGCATAAAGGCTTCCCAAGTCAGAGTCATGGCATCTGGCCCATTTTCTTTTGATTCACTTAGATTATTTTACACGCAGACAAAGCAGCATACCCATTACATTACACAGCCTTAGTATGGTGGTAGTAACTGCAAGGTAGAGTCACTCCAGCTGCCAGGAAAACAATCATTAAAAAATATAGTAACAAATAAAAAGAACTTGATAACCATCCATGAGAATGCCGGGGAGGCACACCTAGAAAATGCTTTAATTGCATTAAATATGACATTGTCTTTACATATGCCCATGCTAGAGTATTTTATCATCACACGTCTAATGGATTTGACAGTTTCAGGAAGAAATATGAATAACAGTAACCAATTTCGAGAGAAATACACTCAGCACAATCTGGAAAACTAGTTGGATTTCAAGGGATGTTTTCAAACAAAAATTTCTTTTTGTTCTTCTCAGATTCAACTTTTCCAATACATGAAAAAAAAATTATCTGCAGGCAAAGATTTTTCCCTCATTTAATAAAATTCATAAATCTTTAGAGATTATAAATTTTTTCACTGTCTACTGCATTAAATTTTACCCCCAAAAGTATCTTTATGAAAATATTTATCTTCCTGCTTGATTTCTGTAAGAATTGCATTAGAAAACCATCTGGTAAAGGACAATGGCAACCTTCTACAAGTAGACAAAACTATTTTACTTTAGGGAAAAAACAGATTTAAAGAGATATAAATAGTGCAAAACAAAAAAAAATTAATCAGCCTACATTTGGTACAGCTTTTTTTTCAATTACAGCAATACAGAATTTTATCAGACTTTTAAACTATATTTCACCAGAATAACACTTAATATTTAGAAACAATAAAATACTTTAAAGGCATTTTTCATGGGCATCTTGAAGTATTTTAGGAGACATATATAGCATAAGATTGACCCATCTTTGGGTCAGGTATGTTACCTCACCTCCTCCCATCCACTCCTCCCATCCATTCCATGGCCCTGAAAGTTGGTAATATTCTCACACTGTTGTATAATCCTTGTCTCAAGTCCTTCTGCACTGCCTAGCAGGGATCTGTGACTGCTGTTCTGAGGGAAGCACTACCCCCACGCAGAACTGCAGCAGCATAATCAGACCACAGCATTCAACTGTCAGGGATACCTTACTACACACAGTAGTTGATGTCACCAATTAAGTCACATCTCCATTATCTCACACTGATTTAAAAATTAGTGAAGGAATTCTGGTGGTTCTCTGATGCTCGCAACAAGTTCTGTCAGCAACCGTTGCTCATCAGGCTGGCCAGTTCTTAGTTTGTAACTATCACTGAATGCTTTTTCCATGGTCTGCCTCTATAAATTATTGCGGAAAATATATTGTATTCTCATGCTTCAATTCTGCAATTTTAGATGCACAAATCTGAACAGCCATCAGCAGGTTATTTTCTAGCTTGCTTAGAGGCTGTAATACCTCCCGCTATTTAATAACTTTGTGAAGTAATCTAACAGCTCCAATAGGTTATGGTAGAAAGGGCCAGAAGGATGTAAGAGAACTCCTCTATGGGACATTGAAGAAAAATGGTAAGACAGCCTCAAGAAATGCAAAAGGAATTCTTTATTTCAAGCAGCTCAGTTCTAGTTGACTTGGCTCCACCATTGAGCTCTGTGCACTTTCCTCATAACGTAAGTCTAGTCAGCCAGGGTTGAAAGCAGGTTTCAATGAAAATGTTGGTGAGTTCTGCTGCAATGTATATAGATTTCACTGACAGTTTCTTTTTAAGAATATCTCTTTTCCCAGACATCATGATGGCCCTGTTTTTAAAAAAATTATTTGCACACACAAGAGTAACACATCTGCTTATCTTCAGGCACATGCTGAACATGCAACTCACAGATCCCGCACTTTGGAAACAAGTCAGTATGCTGCAGTTATGTGGTAGAAATAAGAGGGTTGGGGGGGTGGGGAAGGAAGAAAGGTAAAACGTAGTCTATTTAGCACATCTGAAAATAAGCTCAAGCTCTTTCCAGTTCCAGCAGCTGCCTATAATGGAAAAAATGAAGACTGGTCGTTGCCAAAGAAGTGGGCAGTAAGAAATAACAGATGTGAAATTTCAGCAACATCATTGGCTAGGTCAGTTTCACAGACGGCTTGAGAGCCAAGGGTCCTTGTTGGGCTGCAGCATTCTCAGAGGCACACTTGCTTTTTTTGCTGCTGAACTGTTGTTCCTCCTGCTTAGCTGAATTCACTCGTAAACCTCACCCATGAATGCAACTGACAGGAAGCATCAGTGTCCTCACAAGCATGTGTAAAGGCTCCTCGATTAAAGCTAGTCACTACATTTTCCAAAATCATATTAATATTTCATGTCTCTCTTCCTCAGTCCTGTTCACCCCTTTTTTTGCCTCATGGAAACTTAGGGTGAGTGGGGAAGACAGGTCCTTCAACACAAGATCTTATTACATGAGGCTTACAAAGAAAGCAAGATCAAAGAAACCAATCTAATCTGTTGTATACATTTTAAAGAGAAAGGACAGTGAGTGAAAAATGCCCTCCAAAGAGTCAACTACAATTACACAAGTAATTTTCAAGGTCAAATCAAGTTTCTTAAGAGAGTTTAAAGGGGAAATTATGAATATAAGGTCTATAGAAACTATCACATCAAGAACAGCTCCTGTCACCCAATTTGTAGTGTTAAGTGGACTTCAGTTTAAATTAAGATTAAATAAAAGGCTATATTCAGGCATCAGAAATACACCTTGAAACTGTAATGCAGATAACAAAGGTAACTGCTACTTTAGGAAAAAAACATTTAAAAAGTTGTATTAGAAAAAAATGTACCCAGTGAAGAACACCTAGTATCAGCAACTAACATAATAAGAACTGTAGCTGGGCTGTCACTACCATTGCAAGACACTCTTCTATTGTGTTCAAAATATGGTTGTAAAATGCAGCTCTTAATAAGCCTAGGTTTCCATGCTATGTCTCATCTGGTATATTTATTACCTGTTGCTGAAAGAAACAGCATCACTCTCCCCACCTACTCCCAGCTGCTTATTGTGTCTTTGTTCCTTTTGTTGCATCTAGTAATTTCTCATTCACAGGACAAGCCTGGCCAGCATAGTTTTCTGATTTAGTTTTCCTTCCCAGGCAGTTAGGGGTTTTTTTTCTGAATCAGCTGCTTACCTTGAACTCACCTTGGGACTGGGGGCTGATGAAAGAGAGGGAAAGAACGGGCTGAATTTTCCCTTTTGGCACCAGCCTGAGTTGCACAAGACCAAATGCAATATTAAACCATGCTCTGGAAAGTATTACTAGCTTTCTTCTTGTAGAATAAATATTCAAGTGTATTCAGATTCCATATAATACAGTGAGTTTCTGAGAGCTAATGAGAAACTCTGCAAGGAAAAATTGTAATACTACAGCAAATGAAGGACTCCACACGGCATCAAAACACAGTGACAAGAACTGAGGCTTAATACAGGACAAAAGGCCTTGCAATCTAAGCCAACAAAATGAGTAAGAAATTCATTGCCTTTGCTAATATCACTTAGCAGGTTAATAACAAAGGCAGAAGTCAAATGCAGGAGTCAAGACAGGCACTACATCACACTTCTTCCTGCAGCAGCAATTGCTATTTACTCATTGCTTGTGGTATGGCATCTCCACATCAAGAACCACACTAGATTCCAGAAATAATAACACAAAAATGAATGACTATATTTGCTACTCCATAAGCAAATTATTAGTTCAGTGTGGTTTACACCATCTGAAAGTTCCAAGTGCCTTCCAAATAACTTGAAACCATAATATTTTTCTGACTTAGTAACGTCCCTTCTCCCCTCTAATGACAGATAAAAGGAAAGAAAATTGAAAAAAAATAATCCATTTTTATTTTTGTTTCTGTTAAATGGAAGTGAGGTGCAATTTAGAATTAGTACTTTTAGATCATCCTGAAGTTCTCTATAGAAGGAGTAAACCAAGATGAACTATACAAAAAATAAAGAAGAAAAGGCAAAGCAGAGACACAGAAAGGAAAAGGTTCAAAGAAGAAAAGCAGTATAGCTTTCTAATTAATTCAGCTATTGATAAATCCAAATTAATACAGCAACACTGGTCACATCTCTGTTTTTTGCTTCTAAAAGTAAAGATCCATTCTGTGCTGTTATGTACATAGTACAAAACTGTATTGATATAAACAGAACCATATATCCCCAACCAAACACAAATCCTCAAAATCAATCCCCTCTCCCCATCTATATTCTGCTGTTAACTACATGGATTTAAAACATAGAGGGAGACCCTTTAGTCACTTCAAAGCTATCAGCAAGTCTTCTATTTCAGGCTAAGGCAGGACTTAATCAGAAACACAATATATCATTCCTAAGTCACAAAATATCATCACACAGCAAACTTCAGCACAGAGATGACAGTTAGAACATCTTGAGCAAACCACAGCTCTTCTTTCTCTGATGGTTATCACATCACAAGGGAAGACCTGAAGAAAGACACTTTGCTTGCTTTCCTTCATCTTGATTTCTCCCAAGGCAAAAGTCCTCCAAGGATCCTATCCAGGAAAGTTAGCTAAGTGTATTACCTGAAGAGGAATGGACTGGCTAGTAAAAACATGTATTTTAATGTAACACAAAAGAATGTATGTCACATTAGCTGGCACGTTCCAGAGTAGCTGCGATGACAGAAGTCCACAGCCCAAGAAGTGCACCTTTGTAACAACCTCTGTCAAAAATACCAGCAACTGCCTGGTGAAACTTCAGCTATTAAAAGAGAGGATCAAACCTTCACATGTCCAATGATCTCACTATCACCCACCAGAGTTTTGAGGCTAACACTCCCCAAGCACATTAACATCTCCTGTTTTTCATAGATGTCCAGCACCAGCATCTACTTTTGCTCAGTTCGTCTCACTGGAATGTGGATACCCACATTACACACTTTGGAGTGTGTGATGTGGGGTCCTGGAAGGATCTTAGCACCCATTGCATTAAGCAGTCATTTCTTGCTAATATTATATGGAAAACAAAAATAAATGGTGCTTTCTTGCCTAATACAATTTCAGAGTCTAACCATCATGCTTATTAGAAAAGGCACTATAAGCTTCTATCTGACTTACATGGCAACAAAAGGAGCACACACATTCACACGTGAATGCTCGAAAGAGTAAGCAAAATACTGAAGATTTTATTAAAAGATTAGCAGAAGGTAATTGACCCTTTGAAGTTTTACCTTAGTTGTTTATTTATTCCTTCCAGTTGCAATCTTATTAATTGTTTTGCTACAACTGAAGATTTTTATGCAAATAAGTGCCTAACTATTTTCAAGTGTTTTCCCAAGACAAATTATGCAATGCTTTTGAATAAAATGCAGATAAGTCGACTTTGCTGTGCTCTAGAGAGAGACGATATTATTTACACATTTTGTTGTGAAGGAGAAGCTATAATTTCAATTTTCTTTTAAACATATTAGATCCTCACAGAGTTAATCTTATCAGTTGTGCAATTTTATCATCACCACTACACTTAACCCTGTACACTGGTTTCCCACCTGCCACTTCTAACAGTCACTGAAGTTGTTTTGTAAGTTTGGTTATTAATGCACATGCTAGTGTTTCTGTTCTGTTTTTAAGTGCCGTAGGACTCCCCCCTTAGCTGGTCTGAGGCACATTAGTATAAAGATATATTATCTGTAACACTACCCAAAAAGCAATTCTAATTTAGTAACAGTCTCTTCAATTCTTAAGTATTATATTCTTAAACAGCATCAAACTTGAAGAAAGGAATAAAGGAATACCTGTATTTTTTGTTCAGTAATGATACATGGACTATCTATAATGCTTTCATTCCATCTGTTCACTGATGATAACAGGGATACAGCAGTTTAGTCCTGATAATTGGCAGGCAGTGGAGGATGGGAGTACAGGGGCAGATTAAAATGTAGGCAAAAAAGAATTATCCAGAACTAACTGACAAACTTTAAGTTCACTTGTCTACTTTTCCTAGTAAAATACTAGCAGAAATAGAGAGGACATAGTAAATACAGACCTATATGAATGCAAATATTCTAAAGATTTGAAAGAATCTAAGGTAGATTCCTTCAAAGTTGTAACTAAATGCTGATTTTTGAAATTAAGAACAAACATACTTTTCAGAGGCCATTAACGCAAAAAATAATAAAAAAACAAGGCAAAGGTTTCTCACTGCATTGGAAACCAAAGTCAACATGGAAAAAAATACACGGGTTCTAAACATTTGCTGCCAACAGCACCGAAATCAAGCAAAATCCCTTAAATATGAAATATTTCACGTAAATTGGCTCTGCCAAGGAAACTAGAGAACTAGAAACATTACATTATTCCAAATAACTATCTCTTGGCAAGAAAATGCAGTTGCTTTTTGGAAGTATCATTTTACTCTTCTTCCATTGGCCTCTTTTCCCAGGCAGCCAGCGACGGGACAAGAGGAAATGGCTTCAAACTGCACCAACGGGAGGTTCAGGTTGGACATCAGGAAGGATTTTTTCACTTAAAAGGTGGTTAAACATTGGAACAGGTTCCTCAGGGATGTAGTAGTCAGCATCCCTGGAAGTGTTCAAGAAACAACTAGATATGGCATTTCATGTCCTTATTTTAATACAATGGGTCAAGTTACCACTTCCATAAGTACAGGTTGAACTGCTACTTTAAAGTTTTTTCAAAATCAGGGTGATATGATGAGAGCTTTCACTTATCAAGAGCAGCCAATGAGACTACTTCTTCCTCTCCTTCTTAAAATTTCTGCTTAAAAAATTGTCTGAATGTTCTAAACAGGAACATGGTGCTCAGAAGAAAATATTCAAAAGGTATAAACTACTGAATGTCTTTCATCCTTCATACAGTAGTAAAACTTCAGCATGTGAAAACACAGAAAATACGAGCAGAATTTCATTTACTCACCACTGTTCCAAATCCTTAGGTCTTAGTCAACCACTTCAGATGCCTGGCAATACCTAAATAAATAAATGATGTAAAATGTAAGAAAGGCACAGAGCCAAAAACATCAAAACAATATTCATGATTAGTATTGGTGGCTGAGATGGTAAAAATGTTGCTTGTAAGAGATTTTATGTACATGGGTAACGTGTCACTACCAGGCCACTTCTGCTTGACTAGAAACGCAGCATTATAGACATCGCTCCAATCATGAAGGCAGTAAGAAAAAGCACAAACCCTGGACTTCAGGAGGGTAGATTTCAGACTCTTCAGGGATCTGTTTGGCGACGTACCCATGGGATAAAGCCCTGGATGGAAGAAAGGCCCAAGAAGACTCACTAATATTCAAGGATCACCTCCTCCAAGCTCAGGGATGATGCATCCCAGTAACAAGGAAGTCAGGCAGAAACGCCAGGCCTGCACAGATGAACAAGGAGCTCGTGGACAGAAACAAACCAAAGGGCAGAAGCAAGGACGGGTAGCCTGAGAGGAATACAGAGAGAATGTCTGAGAAGCCAGGGATAAGGCTAGGAAAGCTAAAGCCCTGATTGAATTAAACCTTGCCAGAGACATCAAGGACAGCAAGAAAAATTTCTACAGGTATGTTTGTAATAAAAGCAAGATGGGAAAATGCAGTCCCTCTCCAGAAGGAAACAGGAGATATGGTTACCCAGGACATGCAGAAGGCTGAGGTACTCAGTGACTTTTTTGCCTTGGTTTTTGCTGGCAAGTGCTCCAGCTACACTGCTCAAACTCCAGAAGGCTAAGAAAGATATGGAACTACTGGAGAGGGTCCAGTGAAGGACTACGAAGTTCATCACAGGATCACAGAATATCCTGAGTTGGAAGGAACCCACAAGTAGATTCCAACTCCTGGCTCTGCACATGATAATCCCCAAAATCACTCCATATGACTGAGAGCATTGTTCAAACACTTCTTGAACTCTGTCAGGCTGGTGCTGTGACCACTTCTCTGAAGGAGCCTGTTCCAGTGCCCAGCTTCTCAGAGCGAAGAATCTTTTCCTGATATGCAGGAAACCAACTTCAGGTTGGTTTCCCATTTCATATCACTGCTCAGCCAAGACAACACTTACTCATTTCAACTTGTGAGGAAGCTGTAGACTGCAGGGTTATGGTTAGGGGACTGGAGTATTCTTCTTCTGAGGAAAGGCTGAGAGAGAAATCACTCACTGTAGGACAAGATCAGGTTTGCAGCCATCCTCAGGAACTGAAGGTGCACAAGTCCGTGGGACCTAATGGTGCAGAAGCCCATGGGACCTAATGAGATGCATTCTGAGGAAACAGGCCACTATCCACCACATTTGAGAAGTTGTACCAGTCTGGTGAAGTTCCTGTTGACTGGAAAAGGGGAATTATAACCTCCATTTTTAAAAAAAGGGGAAGAAGAGTACACAGGCCAGTCATTCTCACCTCTGTGCCACCAAAACAATAGAGAAGATCTTCCTGGAAACTATGCTAAGGCACATGGAAAATAAGGAGGTGACTGGCGACAGACAACATGGCTTCACAAAGGGCTGAGTGAGTTGGAGCTCTTCAGCCTGGAGAAGAGAAGACTCTGTGGTGTTTCCTACAGACCACCTTATCAGGAGGAGGAAGCAAACGAGGCCTCCTACAGACAGCTGGAAGTAGCCCCGAAGTCACAGGCACTGGTTCTTGTGGGGTACTTTAACTACTCTGACAACTGTTGGAGAAGCATCACAGCAAAGCACAAAAAAGTCCTGGAGATTCCTGGAAAGCACCGATGACAAGTGCCTGCCACAGGTAGTGGAGGATCCCACAAGGAATGTTGTGGCACTCAACCTCATACTAACAAGTAGGGAAGGCCCTGTTGCACGTGTCAAGGCTGGGGGACAGCCTTGGCTCCAGTGATGATGAGATTGTGAAGCTCAGTATCCAGCAAGGAGGAAGTAGGGTAGCAAGTAAGATTGTAACCTGGACTTTTGGAATCTTATTGGAAGAATCCCATGGGAACAGGCTTTGCAGGAAATAGGGGTGAAAGACAGTTGGTCTTCCTCCAGGAGCAAGAATGATGCATCCTGATGAGCAAGAAATTAGGCAAATGGGGCTAGGGACCTGCATGGATAAACAGGGAACTGCTGTCATTAATCAAGAGTAAGCAGGAAATACACAGGAAATGGAAGCAGGATCTGGTCATTTGTATGGCCAGCATACAGGGAGGCTGTTAAAGTAAGTAGAAATGATACAAGGAAAGCCAAGGCCCACCTAGAATTAAATCTGGCCAAGGATGTCAAAGACAAGAAAGACTTATTCAAATATATCAATAACAAAAGAAAAGTAAGAATTATGTGGTCTTGTTGCTAAATGGAGGGAGGGACTCTGGTAACAGAGCATGAAGAAAAGCCAGAAGAAGACGTTTCACTGAATGTCTTCTTTGCTTCAGTCTTCACTGACAAGATCAGCCCCCAGGATTCTCCAACCCAGGAGACCAGGGTAAAGCAATTCTGGAGTGAAGACTTTCCCTTGGCCAAGGAAGATAGGGGTAGAGACCATCTAGGCAAAATTGACATCCGCAAGTCCATACGTCCTGATGGGATGCATCTACAAGTGCTGAGAGAGCTGGCAGACACAACTGTGAGGCTGCTCACAATGGAAGAAAGCAAAGGTCAACCTAGTGTTCAACAAGGGAAAGAATGAGGACCCAGGGAACTACCAGCCAGTCAGCCTCCCCTTGATCCCTGAAAAGGTGATGGAGCCCCTCACTCAGAAGGCCATCCACATGGGTGACCAGGAATAGTCAGCATGGATTCACTCAGTTAAATCCTCCTTGACCAATCTGATTGCCATCTTTAATGAAACCATCACCTGGTGGATGAGAGTGGAGAGCAAAGTCTACTTTGACTTCAGTAGATTTCCTCAGACAAACTCAGGGATGTGGGCTGGATGAGTGGACAGTGAGGTCGATCAAGAACTGGCTGAACAACAGATCCCAGAGGGTTAAAATCAGTGACACAGGGTCTGGTTGGAGGCCTGTCCCTAGTGGTGTCCCTCTAGGTTCAATGCTGTACTGTTTAACTTGTTCATCCATGACTTGGATGAAGTGGCAGATGCCTCCTCAGCAAATTCACTGATGATACAAAGCTGGGAAGAGTGGCCAATACCCCTGAGTGCTGGACAGGAATAGGGAGCTGGGGCTGCTCAGCCTCAAGAAGAGGTAAGTGAGAGGGGGCCTCATCAATGTCTATCAGTATCTGAAGGGAGGTATCAAGACAATGGATCAGGCTCTTCTCAGGGGCACTGAGTAGTAGGACAAGAGGCAATGGGCAGACACTGACGCACAAGAAATTCCACCAGAACATGAGGAAGAACTTCTTTACTGTGTGGCTGACTGAGCACTGAAACAGATTTCCCAGAAACGTTGTGGAGTCTCCCTCACTAGAAATGATTTAAGAACTGCCTGGACACAATCCTGTGCCTGTGCTCCAGGACATTCCTGCTTGAACACAGGTTGGAACATAGGATTCACTGTGGTTGGTCCCTCCCAACATAATCCATTTGCGATTCTGTGACCCTCTAGGAGACTTCCAGTACCTGAAGAGGGCCTAAAAAAAAGCAAAAGAGTGACTTTTTACAAGAGCATGTAGTGATAGAACAGGGGGTAGTGGCTTTAGACTGAAAGAGGGCAGGTTTAGACTAGATGTAAGGAAGAAATTCACTGTGAGGGTGGTGAGGCACTGGCACGGGTTGCCCTCCAGAGAAGTTATGGATGCCCCATCCCTGAAATTTCCAAGGCCAAGTTGGATGGGGACTTAAGAAACCTGGCCTAGTAAAGGATGTCCTTGCCCACAGCAGGGGGCTGGAAGCAGACAACCTTTGAGATCCCTTCCAACCCAAACCACTCTCTCATCCTGTGATCTTGTGATTCTATGAAGCAGCAACACACAAACCAAACATGCACAAAATCACACCTTTTTCTGTTCCTCTATTTTACTAACAAAGCATACCAAGATCTGAAGATACAGTTAAGATTATTTGTATATTCTGTGGCAATTTATAATAACACTTTAAAATCAGATATTACTTAGGAAGAACTCCAAAAGTTCCTAAAACACTGCAATAAAAACCTGAAGTACACAGCTTAATCCCAAAAATGTACCTCTAAACTTTTGCCACCCTACTTCATGGAATTCAGCAAGGACAAACATGAATTCTTGTACCTGAGATGGACTAATCCCTTGGAGAGAGTGGGCACTGGCTACCCAGGGCACACTTCCTGAAATGGAGCTGGGAGTCTGGGCAGAAAGTGGTCTAAACATGAGCCAACAGTCAGCCTTGGCAACAAGGAAGGCCGAGAATATCCTGGGATATGCCTACAGGCTAGATCCCACTAATTAGCTATTATTCACCTTCAGCCAACACTTTCAGGAATATGCATCTTGAACAGTTCTGTATCCCCACTACCAAAAAGCAATAAATAAGGTGATAAAAGTAAGGTTAGGTTGATTCAGCAACACTGAAATACAGAATATCCCACAGTGATAGCAAATCCTGCATTTTTATACATTCATCAGGACAAGACATATGAAGAACAAATGAAGTGAGTTAGAAAGTCAGTTCACGGAGGTAATTTGGCCTTGGTGAAGACGGTTTAACAACAGAAAAGCTGGTGCAGAACTTACAACAAAGTGTGCTTCTGAGGACAAAGGAAAGTGCACTAAGAGCACTGCAAAGTCGAGCATAGCTTAAAATGGCCCCTGAATTCCTGGCACACAGAATATTCCTTCAGGAAAGAAAAAAGGAAACAACACCAAAAACCACCAACTGACTGGACCAAGCACTCAACTTGTCTGTCTCAAAAACAGTTAGTATGGCAATGAAAATACTCAGTGCTAGCAGAGGTGGAGACTATTTTCAAGAACAAAAAGGGCCAAATTGTTTTCCTTAAACTCAAGTACCAAAAATGCAGGATCAATTTTAAGTATATGTAAACAAACCTAATTGTCTGAATAATCCATTAGGTGGTGCTTTTAAGGAAAATTTCCTTGCTTGGAGTCTGAGCTCCCTAAAAAAGAGCACAGGCAGGGTAAGACAGGATCAGTCCACAGAGGAAGCTGTAGAAAAGCCTCTCTTTTACAGAGTCATCCCCCTGCCAAAGGCACAGCAGCACTCTTCCTCACGTGCACCCAAAAAACTAAAACAATACTAAAACTTTGAAAAAAGAGAAAAGTAAGTATTATATCTTAAAGTCTCCTTTTAGTCACTGCATTTGTGACAAAGATAACAAGAAGAAAGTCCACATGCCTCCCACTACCCCATCACCACACAGGCACTTCCCTTATGCTGCAAAAGGCCAAATCCTCCCAAACTAATCAAAATGGGAAAAACACATGTATGCTTTCATTCTTTCTCTCAGGAGCTCTTACAGATTTTGCAATAGCTTAGACAGATTTCTAGAACAGCTGGCAAAAATAACATAAAATTTGTTTCTTCCTTTCTACTCAGCTAGCTGCAAACCTGGTTGCATCAACTCCACTCGTCCAAAAAAGGTGGAAACACTGCATTCTTCATTTTTAGCTCCTTTCTCATTTGCAAGGGATAAATGTCTTAGCACAAACGAGAGAGAAAGAGTCTCTATAACAAGCAGAGCCATTGATTTAAAGTTCTCTTATTTACAGTCAACAGGAGAATCAAATAGAGTGGACACTGCTAAGAGAGCACAATGGGTTTGGTAACATTCCCATGTCACATACCCTGTCTTTGTACACAGTAGGAAGTGGGTATACTTAGGCTACCCAGCACAAATACAACAAAAAAAGAATACAGATATATCTGCTGTATCTTAAAACATCCTTTTCAAACAGCTTTTTCTTCAGATATACTACTGTGAGATACTTCCATGTATTATATAACGGCAAGTACTGAAATCAAAGAAATACTTGCTTACTTCAAGAAGGTTTGTATGACCAGTTATGTCACTATGAATAGAAATAATACATTCAATGGGTTCTTTGTCTTTTGCTATCAATGCAGAACAACATAAAATGAAATGAAAAAAAAAAGCAGTATTTCATAGGCGTCATAAAGGCTACCTTCAGAAATAACAGCAAAAGAAGAAGAACGAAGTATGTTCTTTAGAGATACACTGATAGTAGGTTAAAAAAAAACGCTCACAAATAAAACTGCCCTCTAAATTAATGAGAATGCTAAACAGCATAGGAAGCTAACAGCTCAAGATATATAACAGATTTTTTTAACATTTCTTCTCAGGCTCATTATTTTCTCTTTCACAAAAAAGTACAAAAGAAAAAAAAATCCAGTTGTCCTTTTTGTATTATCTACCTAATTTGCTCAATTTAGATCATGCTACATATCTATATTTATGTAATTTAAAGCAAATTTAAAAGTCATATAGAGCAGCTTAATTTACAAGATGTTTCAAAGAGAACAGAAGAAAAAATCCTTTTTCATACTACACAAATATTTTCCCCTAATGCACCTGTCCTGAAGTTTACACTTAATAAAAGCCAGATGTACTTCTAATACACTGATCCCTGCTCTTAATGCCAGTTTTCCCAGTGCACCACCTTAACAAAGAAAGCAGCACAGCGTAGTTTTATACATCACTAAAATGTTTAAACCAAATAATACATTTTTATAATCCTAGCAATTCTCACAAAACTGAGCAGAATAATTACAGAAGCATTAAGAGACCTGCACTACAGACGAAAGATCCCTCTTAGCCTTTTACCTAATTTAATAACACTGAGTGGTAAATGAATCAAATTACATTTCTTAAACAAGCAAGTCATTACCAACCAAAGCAAAAATATGCAAATTTGGCTTTAGTAAAGTTATTATCTAAAATTTGTTTTGGCTTCTAAGGTTTGTTTCAGCTAAGCAAAAATCTTTGAAGTTAGTAATATAAAACATCAGCCATGAGCCTGATCCCACATTCACTGAAGTCAGTGGGAGTTCTTATCTTTACCATTATCCACGAGGATAAAAGGACATAAATTGTTTATTTTAAAGGCAGTGTAAAAGCACTTAACAAGTTCACTTTACAACATGCTTCTTGAGTCGCATCTCTGAGCCACAGGGACTACAACGCAACATGTCAAGTCCCCCTTCCACAGCTGCACCATGAGTTACACCGCAGCCAGCACTTTTTGTCTTGCTTGGTACAACCCTCTACCAACACAAGGCAACCTAAGCTTTGCAGCAGTAGCTCTATTAAGTACATCTACAGCCACTAAAATTGTTCCCAGGCTCCCTTTTGGCCACAAAGCTGGTCTAGGTGGCCACCACAGAGAGGCACCAGACAAGAAGTGATCCAGCAAGCAGCTTCGCCCTGGGGCCAGCACTGCCCAACAACCTGTGGCCTGCATGCAGATGATGAGGGGGCAGGTCCCAGAGCAGCCAGCGATCGTCAGACACAGGCAGGCTCCAGGTCAACACCACAGCAGGGGGGACTGAACAGGCACGTTGGCAACACAGCTCCAACACGGCCTGATGGCACCAGGCTGGGCTGAAACACACTTCTGGGGCCCCAGGCAAGGCACGGGCAGGACCCAGAGGAGGCCGAGGCACACGAGTGCCCTGGAGCCCTGACACGCAGCTGCTAATCAAATGCGCTGAACACTGGCATGCTCCTCAGCGATGAGCTAGAATCACTTGGCAAGCTCACGCTATTCTTCCTAAATGTCAGCTGGCTCAATAAGTAACAACTTTTGATGAGTATTTATTAGCATGTGAATTACTGCTCCCAGATTACCACACACTGGCCTGCAAAATCCTAAATTTACAAACAAAGCTGTGTTCTGGCAGAAGTGGAAGAGAATGTCTCCAAGGGAGACAAGTCAGTTATCTTTTCCTGAAGGTCTAGAGATGGCAACTGTGGAGTTTTGTTACGTCACAACAATTAATAAATTCTTTTATTTAATTTGTACCACACATGCTCTTTAAAGCAACAGCTGCAGAGTTTCTTTGGTTTTTCAATCCCACATCTCCTTCTCCAGCCAAAGTTAGAGTATCATCACGGTGATGTGACTATTACAAATAAATGAAATAATTATTAGACTGGCCAAATTGCCTGATAAAAGTCCTGCATTCTCCAGTAATGCTGCACTATGACTGAATTAGGAACCCTTTTGTTTCGTGATTTCATCCTAAAAAAAAAAAAAAGGGCTTAAGAACAATCCTCTCTCCCTCTCAAATAAAAACAGACCTGCTTTAACACTTGAACTTTCCTTACATTTGAGACAAGATACCTAACAAAGCAACCAAACACAGAACCAGGGCCCAACTTACTGAGACACTCAATATACAAATTCAAACTCTATGGTGAAAACAAAATTGTTTACTCTATGCACATTAAACTAACTTCCACACCTTCTTCACAGCTTTCTTCACACCATAACTTCCACACCTTCTTCACAGCTTTCTACATTGAAGCAATAAAAATATACACACAAAGAGTAGTTCACCAAATTAATACACTGAAAAACTGCTTTTTAATCCTGAAAGAGTTCAGTCATTCAGGCAATGATTCTGCTAAGTGACAAAATCTTGAGCTTAGGCCATTCAATTTGATGTCAAAGCAAACTTCCTTCTCTCAATAGTTTATCCATATAACACACCTATCATGCACTCAAGACCTTAATTCAAGGCTAAGAATTTTACATATTAATTACACATTAAATTGTATTCAGTTTTTCTACAGCTCGTGTCCCAGAACCCTTCTTCAGTCCTGTAAAAAACAACAAAACCCAAAATCCAAAACCCAAACCCAACGTAAGCAATACTAAATGAAGACGAGACTCTGAGCAACATTACATGTGCCTTTGTGGAGCACTTCAGTAAAATCATGTTATAGAAATGAAAATCCTTACTCAAGTACTATCTGCCCAGTTTTCCAGCCCTGGAGGACACCCTTCATTTTCTGCAGACCTCCGAAAGTCCTGAGCCATTTCCATCTAGCAGGCTTTTCCAGCTGGAGCTTACAAACCCACAAAGAGGCACTCCTCTGATGCTAACCCAAGGAAGAGGAAATGAGCTAGCCACTGCTTGGGAAGCGTTAAAGAGCATATTTAATTTGCAGATGGAAGAATTAACTAGCCCTGGGGGTGGTGGGAATTGAAGAGCAACTAAAAAATACATTAATTGTGGTTTTGTATACCACAGTGATGCTTTTTTTATGCCTTTTAAATTTTTGTCATTTAAAGCTTTTTCTGAAGCAAATTTACTTAAAACACTGCTAGAGAAACAATATTTTCAGAACTGTTCTGGCAATACAAACAGAAAATCTAGGTTTAGTTTTTCCTGAAGTCAATAACGTCCTCTTCAAAGACTGTCACAGGATGCATTTTATAAGAAGTTATAAATATCCTTTAAACTCCTCTAAGTATTTTTTAAATTATTATTTAACATCCATTTCTGAGTAAAACTGAGATACAAGTTCTTGGCCATCTGAAAGAGCAAGATTTTGACAACAACTTTTTAAGAAAAAGAGCAGAGATAAGAAAACTCTCTAGTTTTATGTCAAAGGCTGATGACATGATGAAACAAATTCACAAAATTAACAAATTAACGAAACATAATATGGGGAACAACACAAGCATAATAAGGGAACAAACTCTCTTGCTAAAAGCCCTCTCATCCAAAGATCATTTTTTAAAGTGTATTAGCATACCTCCCACTCACTTCTCAGCAAAAACATATTAAACAGCTTGTCTCAAACCCCTCTGTTAAAACTAAGACATTCAATCTAAACTCATTTAAAATATTCTCAAAGTATTACTCATCAAAAATGCTGTTTCTCATTTGAGTTCTACTAGCACTATATAGACCTATTATCTGAATCCCAGGTTTTTGATAATTAAAGGCAGAAGATAACTACATTTATTAAGTCTTGGTAACTTACACAATGTCTACATTGAGCATATCCACAAAGCCATGTTTAAAAAACATGAAATACTTAGTCACGTCTTTCCTTCTAGACAAAGGGTAAAAAAGAAGATATGGAAGTATAAAGATGTTTATTTTCAAAGTTATTATTTCTTTTTTCTTCTGCAAAGCACATAAACAAAATAATATCCATGAAAGAAAGTTATTTTGAAAGAAAACATGAAAATTTAAGGTCCAGCAGATCCCCCCAAAAACAAAGAAAAGCAAGAAATTGGTCACTTCACAAAGCACAAGCAAAACAGGCCCAGGAAATCCATATGAAAGATTTGTTTAAGGAATATATAAACTCTGGTCTAAGCTTCACAGATCTCTCCAAAAGTCAAGCTACGAGAAAACATGTCTCTGGAACATAACAAACATTTCTGAAAGTTCCTTCTGTTCTCTCCATCTCTCAGAACACTGTATTTTGCTATCTTAGTAGGAATTAACATTTTAATTGGCTTCGGCCATTTGCTTACTACCAGAATAAACATAACAATGAACACGAAGGTGAGAAGTTAAGGAACAGCCAATGAGGCAGTTAGGCTGAGAACTCTGTGGGAGGCAGGAAAATGCGACATTACTAATCTCCTCATGCCCCATTTCAAGTTTTGGGGGCAACTCTTTTATTTTCAAGCCAAAAACCATACACCGCTGAGTTCATAGCCTTTTTAACCTTTCAATATAATATAAGGCTGAACATCTAAGGGAGTTTGAAAACTTTTAAGGAGCTACTATAAACCCTGAAATATGACAATCTTGTCTGCTTAAACAAGTTCATCAGATTTAAGAAGCAATAAATTTGTTAGATTTTCTCTTCACACCCCCCACTCCCTTTTTATTTTGAAGGTTCTGGAAGGCAAATTATTTCCAGGCTACACAGGATCAAGTAACTGAAAATAATCACATATATGTAAGCTACACATTTTAACAACAGATTCAATTTGACAGCAGCAGAAAATGCAGATTCCTAAGAGGGGCCACTATTTTTCTGGACCTATACATACTTCAAAGAGGATAATCACATAAGGAACAAGTATCAATGGCTCTTTTTCCATGAGTTTTCTTATCAAGTAGGAAAAAAATTATTTCAAAGAACAAGAATTCAAGGATTCTTTAGGTCTCAGTGACCGTCTCATGCACTGATCTGTAATAAAAACTCTGTAAAACTGAAGCTCTTAAGTTTCAGAGTCCCCAAACAGTGATCCTTTCTCCCCCAAAACTAGCATTCCAAAATAGTTGTATGAGCTGCCTTTTTAAGTGATTTTTCCAATTAATGCTAAGGTTTAGAACACAACATGAGTAGGTTTTCTGACATAATTACTTTCTTACGGTTTTCCAGCAATTGAACATGGGCTTTAAATCTCTTACAGGCAAAGCTGACTGGTTTAAGTAATTGTTTTAGAAAGCACACAAATGATATGCAGCTACTCCTCAGTATCCTTTACAGCATCAAAAGAGCTCTCAAATAAATGAAAATTTAACATACATACACAATCTCTCTTCCATATTCATCCACATAATATAGTCCAGCTCCATTCAGGTGGTCCCCTAAGGTTTTAGCTCTCTGGAAGGAGTTAAATATCTGAAACAGACCCATGTCTTGTTCATATATTAGTACTGTTTTCAAAGGGCTGTTCAGAGAATGAAGACTAAGAACAATGCAAATTCCCTACTCCATGCTCAACTAACAAAGCATCCAATCAGTTCCCACTGAGTTCCAGTTCATTTCGTGTCCAGATGTAAGTGATTAACAGTACATTGTTTGAAACTTAATTCCACATCTGTTCTTCTGTGGGACTTGGAAAACAGATGAAGTTTTCTGACAATTGTTTGCAGAGTAGATAATCGCAAGCATGTGTAATAGTATCCCAAAGTACAAAACACCCTGAGTCAAGAAGCTTTTTTTGCTGAATGTTTTTGATGCTTTTCTAAGTAAGATAAAAAAGTAAGATGCTCTCGGATGGAAATGATTAATGCATTCTTAAGAAGTCGTTCTCTATAACTAAAAAGGCAAAGCAAAGTCCAGACTTTCTTCCTAAAGGTCATAATTTCACATCCCACTATTCTACCCAAACACTGAAAATTCATTTTTCAGGTAACTTTTAAAAATTATGCAGAAGTGACAAATTCCTGCAAAACTACAACACACAAAATACATTGTTTTCTCATGGAGCACTGTAGTAGCGAGAGAATGTTCCAGGCTGTAACAGTATGACAGTCAGCATCTTTCAAACAGATCACAGATTTAAGTGATATGGGTGAATTTTCTTTTGATCCCTAGAAAATGTGGACAAGCACAGAAAGGAAGACTAGATAGCAACTCTTCACTGCATTTGCAAAACGAGTGCTATAGCATCAAAGCTGTCTTTCATATTGGGAAATGTTAGGCTCAAAAAAGCACTTTTTCTATGCAAGACACAGTTATACTGAAGAAATCTCCCACAGTTTGCTCTGGATGCTAAATTCCATATTTGCTCAAGAAATGACAGAACAAATTACAAAAGCAACAGTCCACTGATAGCCATTAAATGTAACAAGTGCTTCCTCCATTAAGTCCTCAAGTCCAAGAGCAGTAGAAACTATGAAAACATCAGTCCAAATTTCCTCTGTATTTTAGGCAACTGGCTATTACCAGATACTTCTAACTGCTTTATTTATGGTCTTATGCTTTCACCTGACCTCCACATACAACAAGCACAAGAGTTACATTATCTACACTGAGAAAATTCACAGGGAGGGCTCAGGGTAGATGAAACACACTGTTTTAAAAAAATTTGTTCTAACTAATTCTGGGATTAAAGTAAACTACTAAGATTAGCTTATTTGGTTAGAGCATGGTGCTATGGTTGTGCTTCTGACCCCCTAATGGGCCATTCACTGAGAGTTGGACTTAATGATCCTCATGATCCTTGCAACTCAGAATATTCTGTGATTGTGTGAACCATTAGTTAGCTATATATAAGAATGCCTCAGAGAAGGGCCAAAATTTTAGTTCAGTCACACACAAAGAAACCAGATCCTGCTTCCAAGGGTATGGTACCATGGTATTGTGAACTTCCAAATACTTGGTGTTTTCTTGAAAGGGCATATGTCTGAGATACGGAATTACCTCACATTGGAAAAGGTGTTTTCAAACTTTTCTACACAATCATTATGATTAAAAATATGGATGAAAATAGAAGCTGAAAAAACCCCCCCAAAACCCCAACCCAAATAACCAAACAAAATTGTAACATTTGATTTGTAAAATAAGAAGCATCACCATTTTTAGCTCTGTTACACACAGGTATGCACACACACACTCCCCAGTACTGGTGAGAGTGGAAACCAGGCTAAACCTGGGTAGTTCCATGTGGAACAGCAGATAAAGCAGAAGAAGAACAAGAATGAGAAACAGAGAAACTTTCTAAAATTACAACATAGAAAAAGTGCAGAAGAAATCAAGTTCAAATAACAGAATTCATATAATTTATGTAAAAAGAAGATACTCAGATGAGGAAAAAAAAGGTCTGTCTTCTACAGAAAAGGACATTGATGGGTTCTAGAAGTATTCTACTCAACACAATCACTGACACTACTTAATTAGGACAGCCATTTAAAAAGCATACAATAACCAATTCCCTAACTTAGAGGGCACGAAGAGCATGCACTGCGTATTATAAATTTTCATTTTCATTATGTAACTTGGAGAGTATCAGAAAGGCAAGATTTAAAATGCAGAGCATGTGATCAGACAGCATTGTGCTTTCAAAGAAATGTTCCTAACACATCTGAATTCAAGTCACTACAACATTGAAAGGATAAGCAATATGGCTTGGCTAAAGATTAAAATACAACAAATATCCTTATTTATACAGAAAAAGTAAGCAGGTTATGCAGATACAATTGCCATGTCCATCAACAAACTGCAAACAATAATGACTTCCGAGTTTTATTCTCTGATTTTAAATGTGTTTATGTGAAGAATCACTGAAGGCTTTCTGAGGCAAGTAAAGCTCAGACAAGTCCTTAACTGTCTGCAGAGAGTATCAGGTGAACAAACAAAATTCCTGCTACACATACAATCCTGGTGATGTAGGACAGCACCAAAGCTCAGCATCCATGCTGCTGAGTTATGCACCAGTCCACTTCAGTTGTTGGGAAATGTCCCAAGGAAGGGTGTTGACTCTTGCATGTGCTGTGGGCACTGAGAGAGGGGTACTTCTATTTTTGTAGCTTGAGTACCCTCTGCCAACACCATTTCCTAAAATGCTGCAGCGTACATATAACATATACATGCGTATGTAAAAAAACCCAAAAAACAAAAAGCGCCACATCCCTGTATTTATACCCAAAAGGCTACAAGCATATCTACTTTAAAGACTGCTACAGGACTTTTCTCCAATTGTGACCAAAAAGCTAAATGAAATTCAATGCACATACGAGTCCCATGGGTCTCTTCCACTTTGTCCTTCTGTAATTGTACTAAAAGCTTGTCTGGAGTCTCTCCCTCAGGCATCTGGAGTTGACACTTCTCCTATTTATCTAGCTAAAGAAAGGTCCCTTGCTTCTTCTCTGCCAATACCATGAAGAATTTAATGTATCAGCAGGGACTCGAAGCTTGAAACTCGATCCAGTATTTTCATAAAACGTTTCACAGACTTGCACTGAGTTTTTTTACTTAAGAGCAAAGGGTTTCCGTAGAGCAATTTGGGGCTGGATTAAACCACTCATGTTTCCATCAGTGGGGGAGGGAGGAAGAGCACCATAACCTGCAGGTATGAAATTGATTCTAATATCCAGAGACAGAAAAGAAATTCCTACTCAAGTCCCTTCATACCTTCTTAAAAAGTCACAGCAGTTATTTAATGACTTCTATGAAGTAAGAAGGGATGAACACAAAGCAATAAAGAGCAAACTGAGGAAATAAAATAAAATGGGAACCAAGAAAATAGTTTGTTTGTACTTTATAGGAGGGAAGACAGTAGTTTGGAACTTAATTTCACTCCATACCAATACATGGATAACAGTGAAGAAAAATCAATGGAGAATTTGTATCAAAGGAGCATTGATGTGCAAAGCTGAACCAATTCCCCTTTTTGTATCTACACAAGATGACAGGTACTCAACACAGAAGGACATGCTATTCTATCCCATATACTGAGGAACTTGTCAAATGCTCAGCACCAGTTTCACTTCTATTACAGCAATAAGTAAACTGAGCAACAGCAAGGCTAGTTATTGTAATTTTCTTTTTCTTTTTTTTTTTTTTTGAGAATGGACTACTACTTTGATTTGAAAAATTGCTTGCTTGAGCAAAATGGCATCTTCAGTTTCTTTGAAACTCTAGAAGTCTTCTGTTAACATATCAGCCAAATGTCCAAATATATAAAACATGGAATCTACTTATATTAAAAAGCCATATTCCAGGCTTTCCAAAATAGATCACAAATTTACAGCAGGTTTTCTTCCAGTTATTTAAACAAACAGGAAATTATAGCTCTCAAAGATGGGGTTCTTTTTGGCCACTAGAAATCAGACAAAACTGCTGTTCATCTATACAGAGTCTTAATGTCTCAAAGGATATTAAGCATCTTTTTAATTGCTAGGGGACCCACTGTTAAGATCCTAAAAGGTGTTTTCATCTTCCAAATTATGAATCAAGGTCACTAACATATCTCAGAGAGTTGGGATTCATAAATTTCATCTTTTGATTTGTAAGGAAGAAGCAGGTTGTTATACAGACTAATCTAGAAGCACAGAAGAAACTGAATTCATCACAAGATGAAACTCTTGGTTTACATATAATGATGCATTCACAAAAATCACAGAATCACAAAACATTTAGAGATGGAAGGCACCTCTGGAGATCATCTTGTCCTACCCCCGCTGCCAAAGTAGGGCCACCCAGAGTATGGGATACAGGAACGCGTGGGTTTTCAATATCTCCGGAGAGGGAGACTCCATGGTGTTCCTGGACAGCCTGTTCAGTGCTCAGCCACCCTCAGTATAAAGAAGTTCTTCTCATATTGAAGTGGAATTTCTTGTGTTTATTGCCACTGGTCATTGTGCAGTATCTGGCCATCACTGAAAAGTCTGGCACCATTCTCCCGGCACCCGCCTTTGAGATATTTATATCTGTTGAGGAGATCCTCTCTCAGTCTACTCTTCTCTAAACAGGCTCAGTCCCTTGTAGGTGAGATGTTCCAGCCTCTCAACATTTTCGTGGCCTGTACTGAAGCATAAGGATTGAGGATGGACATCAGAAACACAAGCTGCAAGTAAGAGGAGGATGGTTTTCACTAACAGGAACTATGTGTCTTTACAAGTCATAGGCAGGACACAAACACACGTACTGAATGCCCAGAAAGGATACCAATATGCTAGAATAGACACCGCCGAGTTTCTGCAGCTTCTTCCCATTTTCCGGAAACAAAGTTCATCCAGATAAGGCCATTCAAGATCTTCCATCTTGAAAAGTGCAGTGTTCAAGCTTGCAAATTTGCAAGTTATCTAGAGGAAATGCTGCTTAAAAAAATTCAGTCGTTTAACAGTATCTGTCCTTTCTTTGTCTTCTGAATACCATATAGCTGCAATATTTCAGCACTTATGAGGGGCTTATCAAAAGGGAGAATGACTTTTTAAACAGACACATAATGATAGGACAAGGGGAATGGTTTTAAACTAAAGGAGAAGTTTGGATTATATGTTAGAAAGAAATTCTTCCCGGCAAACGTGTTGAGGCACTGGAACAGGCTGCCCAGAGAGGTTGTGAATGTCCCATTCCTGGAGGTGTTCGGGGATGGCACGTTCAGCAACCTGGTCTTGTGGAAAGTGTCCCTGACCATGGCAGGGGTGTTGGAAATAGATGATTTTTAAAGGACCCTTCCAACTCAAACCATTCTATGGCATTCCTGTTAAAAATACTTTAGATGCTAGAAGTGGTTTTAGAGAGAGACTAGTCATAAGCACATGGATGAAAGATTATATTTAACTCAAAATTCAACTGAACTTTAAAAAGAACCACAGAAACTAAATACTGTTAATTTCTAGGTGTATATTTCAGGAATTTGTAACATTCCTCTCAGATATTCATGTGAATTAGTATATCTTACAGCAGCTTATATATATGGTACATATATAGTTATCTGCAATACATGTTTTTCTAAAAGACTGTATGTCTAAAAGGAGTGTTTCGTCTTTTTTTTTTAACTCCTATTGCCTAAACAGTTTGCTTTGAATGAAAGAGAAGTAGTTTTGGATGAGATGACAGCATGCATTGCTATTATGCCTGGCTCTCAAATCTTTGTGCCTAACACAATGGCTTCCCATGGACTCCATCAGGAGCATCCTGCTCCTGAAACAAGTATTTTTTAATGACTAGAATAAAAGATTAATTAACTAAATGCTACTTCATTTTCTCTAATCATCAACATTATTTTCTTTCTAAATAACATTCCCTATTTCTGTGATCACATTACAATGAAGCTCCAGAAATATTTGTATGTGATTTTAAAAGCCTAATCAGGGGAGATTCTTTCTGATCAGTTTGGATTCCTCAATCACTCCTTCTCACAATATTAAAGGTCCATTAAAGCGGACCAGAACTAAAGAACCTGAGAGGCCATGGATGTAGTTTCACCTATCCTTTAGTCATACCTGGGGTGGTTTTTTCATACTTTGAGTAATATTAAGATGCATATCACATTTGGCTTGTTAAAATTTATTGCCTACAATTATCAGCTAGCAAGAATGAAATTCAGAGGTAGCTGCTACTACTGAACAAGGACAATAGAAATCTTCTCTTTCTGCATCTTCAAAATCAGAAGTTCTGTGAAGCTTTTGTAAAATTATATCTATTTAAAATAATAATGGGAGGCTACAAAAGGCAGGTTCTTCATTAAAATAAGTATTCATAATTTTCAGTTATATCATAGCATTGCAGCCAAAACTATTTTTATTGAATTTTACTTCATTTAAAGCTTTAATTTAACTAATAGTGTCAACTACCTACTACTGAACAATTAAATTACTAACATTCAAGGAAACTACTACTTTGGTGCGTTTTTTTGGTCAAAGACTATATTGCAGCACCACAGTCTGCCTGAAAGGGAAAGCCCTGCTTACTGAGAATTTTTCAGAATTTTGTTTAATGTCTGCTCATATTCAAAGGACTGAATTGCCAAGACAATAAACTGCTGGAGAGTGAAAACAATGGACAGCCCAATAGGTGCTGTCTGACAATGACCCTGGAAGATATTCTGGATCTTCAGATTTGTGGTTCTGTGATCCAACAGTATGTAGACAACACTTAAATAAGTTCTTAATAGCAATGAACTGGTTGGATACAAATGCAAAAATGCCTTCCAGACAGGTAAAATCTAATGCAGTACTAAAGAGCCTGTGGCCCAACAACTCATCTCTATACTAACGGTCTGGTCATAGACAAAAATTCTGTTTATTTTTCCTTTCAGCTCTATGGAAAATATTAATTTCTTTGGGAATCTTGTCCTAGACTGATAGGCTACTCCCATATTTCTATCTGTATGAAAAGACAGCCTTGTTCAAAAATTCTTTTGAACCTTAACTTTGGACTAAAATTTTTCAATTTGTGGCACAGATTATCTAAAGTGGAAATGACGTAAGGTTATTTAGCAATTAGAAAATTATTTAAAAATAGAATGGGAAGGAAAAATACAGTGGCAGAATGTGCTTTAATTACTTATAAAAGCAAAGAGAACCAAAAATGCTTCCCTTTCATGAATATCCTATTTCATGAATATCTGATTATCAATACCCCTTTCATGAATATCTGTATAAAACAAATGGAATGCTTTTGTCTAGATTATAAAACAAAAGTCTTTGTTATAAAATTCAGAACAAGATGATAATTACGCTTAACACTTCCAGCAGAAAAATGGAAAAACTTTGAGACTTGCATAGGAAAGTTGTGAGGCCAACCATGTGGCCAGAAGAAATTTTTAATATTCCTACAAAACAAACAAAAAAGTTTCCATGGCATCTTGCCATGCCATAGTTTTGCAGCAGTCAAGTATGGCTTTTAAGCCACAATTAACATAAGTAATAAATAGTAAGAAATGATACTTAAAGCTATTGGCTGAGAATAAGAAAACATGAAATTGCTACTAGTGTTTTTTCATATAGAAGAATACAGCTTTTCAGTAATGAGGCTGTGTGCAGTAAAGAGATGAAAGACACTCATCATGAGGAAGGACAAATAAATTCCTTTAGTCCCTTACAGTTTATATTGCTTATTGTATATGTAGGTTGTGTAAATTACTACTGCTTAAAGTAAAACATTAATTCCTAGGAAAGCAGGAAGGACACACTTCCTTCATTGAAGTGTTTTGGGTAAGTAATATGCTTGCATTGTCTCAAACAGTTTTTAAATTCAGTATTTCTACTGCCTTTTACAAAACAAATAAATTCCTGTATTCAGTCAAAACAATATCTGTAAATTAAAGAGTACTTTCCTGGTTCAACACAATGTCAATGGGATTTCCACTTGTTTCCTGCTTGAATTTTAAGGAAGAGTTTTTCGGATAAATGCATCTTTGCTATTTCTTAGTATTACTCCAAAAAAAGTTAAGGATTGCTGTTTACCAGACAGGTAAGTTGAGACTCTCAGCCAGGTGAGTGACAGCAACTCTATTCACATACCTAACACCATGAAAATCCACCTAGCTGAGATGTTCTGATGCACGTATAGTTCATTTTACATGTTATGCAGTTTAACTTGACACTCAATTATTTTCATTTTCTTTCTTCCTAAATTCAGACACAAACTATATTGCAGCCACCAAAACCAACCACGACCAGCTGCCACAGTGATTTCAAAAGTATACTGTGACCTGGGAAACTAGGCTAGCAAAGTAAAACTGGTTTAATAACAGTAAGCTAATGCATATCCTTTCATGGACACACATACCAGGTTAAATTTGTGATACTAGGTCAGCTTGCAACAATTTCCTGTCTCACATCTCCCCCAATACAAATACAAAAAGCAAACATTAAAATCAAGATGAGATCCATGGAGAGGTTTGCCACTGTTCAGTGTTTAAGGCTGTAAAAACTGTGTCTGCAAGAGAGACGAGTCTCCACTCTGCTCTCCTTCGGTGCTAGTAATGCGATCCCTTTCCCCACCACACAAAGAGAGCTGAGTTCCCAGCTGTGCACTGGCACAGCTTCAGTGGGACCAGACAGAGTGGCCACATGCTGATGACCAAGCCAGCTCCAGCCCCTCTGGCCAGGAGAGGTGGGACAATTTGAACCACCTCAAAGCAAGGACAGAAACACACCTTCACAGCAAAGTCCCCTAATGATTTGTTTACCACACACGTGGGGAACAGAACAGCATCTTAATACTCAAGCTTTTTTTTTCTTTTCCTTTACAAAACAATAATGCAGTAATTTTTTTTTTTCCAGGAAAGGGTTACCTTTCTGGCTTTGCTTCCCAGCCAGTAAACTGTGAGATCATGGGGAAAAGGTTTCTTCCCCCCAACATCCTTGTCATGGACCATTTACTCCTCAAGGGGATGCAGAGGCTGAAACACACCTATGCAACTTCCTCTAGCATTTTAACATCTTTGTTCAATAAGCCAAGGAAGAGATTCACACTTTAAAAATTTACTTTAAAAACATTCTGTTTTCCCAAAAGTATTATAGACTATATAGTATTATACACATATGTTGCCTGTGGTTGTCCCATACCTGAATGTACCAGGTGACCAGATCAAGAAATTCATGTGAGGCCAAGAAGCCTCTGTTTGCTTTTTAGAAGCTTTCATTCTGCTTGCAACCAGCCTCCTTCAGCTGTGTTTGGGCCCTCAGCTACAATATCTCTGGTCCTTTCAACAGCTGTACTCTCTCTCTCCACTCTGGCAACTCACCCTCCATGACCCATTCCATCACTGTTTTTAAAGGGCGGTATCAATGGCTCTTATCTTCATTCCCTTTCCTGTGGAAACTAAAATTTCTGGAAATTTTATGCCTCCAAACAGCAACAAAGGAAATTGGTTTTATCCAGTGTGCAATTCTTCCTTCGCTCTGCCCATCAGGAGCCACTGGAATTCAACAAGTCACCTACTTGCAGACAGACGGGCCAGTTCTTCCATCCAAGTCCCTCACAGAATCAATACACAGAAAGGGGGTGTAAAAAGAATTGCAAAGATACAAAGAGCTTATAAAACCATAACAGTTTTCTAACATAATCTTTAGATTCACATAGACAAATTCCCCAATGCTATACAAATACTACTGATCAATTTTAAATCTTTACTTAAATGTATTCAACAGCTTAATAATTTCAAGATTACAATAAAGAGAAGGAACATATGTGATGCTCTTTTTACTTTCATTACATAGTTTTAATCTCTGTTCTAATGTATGTTCAGAAAACAAAGGGCTTAGCTAAAGCATACATTTTCTAGAGAATTATTTTTAGTTTGCTTAACATTGAAGGAATTCACTACAAGTTCCCCACAGCATGGAACAACGTTCCCACCAGTCTCTCTGTTACAAATTAATGAAAAGCTGACTGCTCATTCTCTGCCTAAAGGCATCTACCACGCATCATAAATTTCAGTCATGGGCACTGAGGAGCAGATCAGGGTACAACTTACCAAAACAGTCCAAAGGAAGCTCTCCACATTTATCGCAGGAAGATGTTACCTTGAGCTTTCTACGCAATTAGTTCTCATGTACTCTCCTCTTTCTCTTATTACCAGATTTCTCTAAAAGCGTCACATGTTCAGAAAAAAACCAGACAGGCTCTCTGATCCTCTTTAAAACACAATATGCAGGACAAGCTGTGTATTTTTAACAGTCAACTCCACTGCTGAAATGTTATGTTGAGTTTGAAAGAAAGAACAAGCATCAAGTATTTGCAAAATTGCATCAAAAAGACTCAATAGTGATCTTTCCATTGAAGGCCCTGCTCTAAACAAAATCTATAAAGTATTTTAGCTGTGTACTTTGGAACAATGCCTAGACACAAGGCTACAAAGATCCCCCCACCCAAACCACTGCTCTTTGACTGGTATTTATCAACAGCAAAGGAAGTATAAAATCATAGTATGAAATCACTTGGCTACACAAAAAATAACCCAACCTCTAAAGAAACAACAAAAATGTTATATATGATAAGTAAATTTTTGAAAGTGCTAAATACTGCTTTAATTCAACTGCTCCTGCTTATGTATGAATAACTTTGGCCTATTACTGGCTACTGGAGAATGACTTAATTTTGAAAGACAAAGAAAATTTAAATACTATACTAAATTTAAGTAAGCCTTATAAGCCTTAAATACTTATTTAAGTAAAAATAAAAAAAATAAATTTAAGTAAGCCTTATAAGCCTTAAATACTATACTAAATTTAAGGCTTATAAGCCTTGTCACTCAGAATTCTCTGTTTCCAAAGAAAGGAACATTTTACAATTTCAAACAGAGAAGAGCCAATGGATTGTAATACTCTAACTTGAACACAGTGAGAATTATTAGATAATAGTACAAGCTATTTGCTAAAAAACCCACCACATTTTAGCTTATCATTTATGATCACTGGGCTAGAAAGCATTAGTATACTTGCCAAAACTCATCATTTGCTTTTGATTTCTGTAACTCAAAAAAAATTGATAAATGTGCAGAGGAAAGACCCATAAAATATTTTTCCTTGACTTTAAGTTTAGTTTTCCACAGCAGGCCACATATTTGTCCCACCTTTTGCCTGCCAACCAGGCCTATTCTGCATTTTGGCAGTCTTTCCTCTAAATTCTTCAAGGTATGCAGGTCCAGGTTTACACATTATAGACCATCACAGGGTCAGCACAGATTTGGAACTTCTAGCCTGGAGTTGAAAACTCCACAATACACAGTATCTTTCATGCACCCTAGCAAGGACAGATGAGTCATCTCTCCAATCCTTCTCATGGTAAGGCTCCTCAAAGAAATCACACAAAACAAAGATAACTATTTCATCGAATTTTAGAGGAGTGAAGTCTGAATTATTTTAGTTAAAATTTATAGTGTTTGTCTGCTAATGGAAAACTTGCATCTGAAATAAACCCTTATACAGCAAAGGTTTCCTCGGCTCTGGGAAACTAATTAAAGCAAGCAGATCCATGAGCTCTGCTACTAATGAAGCTTACTGTTGTCAGATTCGTGCTTCACAGTTGATCAAGCTTTGAGAAGTCTGCCCTTCTGTTGGTGGCTGAAACCAATTAACTGAACAAAAAAATTACATAGAGAAAGAAACACCTATAGAGCCCACCACAGAAACTCAGGACAATACCTTGCATCATGACTGCACAAATTACACTGTCAGGAAGGTCTCTGTGTTATGCATGCTCCTTATCCCCTAACACCACAGAATTATGCAGTTTCCAGGCAGAACTGAAATACTAAAGAGGGCTCAGACACTTTGCCACCTCGCCCCAACAGCCCCTCCGCTGAATCTTCTCCCAGCACCCACCGCCTCATGCTCACACGCTCACGCTCAGCAGTGCTCCAGTGTCCAGCCCTTCCCACTGCTCCCCGTCCGTAACCCTCTGCACTGCGCAGTGCTGATGCAGGAACCAAAGCTGTCACAACAAACACCCACAGTGCTCTATCCACCACTCTATGCCAAATACACTCACCCCTCCATGCAAGGCCCTAAAGGTGCAGCATTGCTGGGTGGGGAGTAATAGGGCATTTGATCAACCACAGGCCCATATGCTGGCCAATAGGGAAAACAAGAGGCACAACTGGACAGCCAGGACACCTGGAGAGAGTCCTTTTACAGGCTCAACAGACCGGTCATAGTTCAGAGCTAGGTTGTGATCAGGTAAATGGATGACTGTCTTTGGAATGAAAAGCAAGTGTTTGAGGTTTCTTTAATTTTAGAGTAATTTTGCTCCTATTTAAATGAAATTTATCTAACTGAATTTGTATCTCAGCCTCGTCAGCTGTTTGTCAACATGCTTTTCAAACAAAGTAAAATGCTGTAACAAGACTGCCTTCACTATTCTCAAATTTTTTACACAAAAATAAAGGGAGAAACCATAAAAACACAGTTGTTAAAACTGCTTTTGGCACTGAAAAATGCCTGTAGAAATAACTTTCATCAAATAACAGCAGCCACTGTTAGTGACTATGTACAACACACAAAGGGAGGAACTTCAGTATTATCTACTAATTGTAGAAATTATCATAATTTTTGGATCTACAATCTCATTCCTCCTTAATTTATATATGTCATCTAACCCACAATTCATAGGATCTTAGTTAATTAAATAAATCTTCACTCAGTTTTACTAATAACAAAGTAAAAATATTTCGGTGCTTTGGCCACCAAGTGGATGGTGGTGCTTTCACACTGTTGTGAGAGTGACTCTTCACCAAAGGACTGTCAAACCTTCCAAACCCAAAGTGAATGGAAGTCTCCAGCAAAGAAAAATCACCAAGAAGAAGTGTACAAGAAGTTGATAGAATGACTGATGCATGGAAAAATCAAGAAGGATCCATTTCTCTCAACAAAATAGAGTGGGTAGGTGACTATAATGAGAGATCTGTAATAAACTTATAAAGAAATAAAGGAAATGCTTTTTCTTCACAATGTACACCTGAATTATGGAATCACTGCAGCAAGACACTAGATACACATAATGCACAAACAGACTCAAAAAAACCCCTAAATTCTTGAATGACAGACCCACTGCTGGTTATTGAAAACACAAATGCCTGTGTTCAACCAAGGAAGATCTTAAACCACTAATTAAGGGACCTAACCATGGGAAAGAATTACTACATATACTTCATGCATTTCTTACATTTTTCTCCCTAAGCATGTTTACTAGCTGCCTTTGGAAAGAGTATGAAACTAAATGGACACTTGGCCTGACTGGAACATGCCTAGTTGTCTGTTCTCATGAAATACAGGAAAATATGCCAAATACTAGCTGAAGGCAGACAAACCAACAGGCACAGACTTTAGACTCTTCAATTCTCTCCCAGTTTACAAACAGCATTAATCACTATTTCTGTGAACAGCATCATATAATGTAAGGCACAACAGATTTAGGCAGTTTTGTGTAATTATTGTGAGAAACAAAAATTTCAAATAAGAAAAATTATTTTGCTTGTCTCATATGTGTGATTTTATTTACTACTGGGAAACAAGCCATGATCCATAGCCAACTCTGAAACAGGAAAACAAATTTAGTGGTAGGTACAATCGCTTTTAAAAGCCAAGGCTGTATTATACAAAAAGGTTAAATTTTGGTCCACTTTTAGAAAGCTTTTTTAATTCAGTGGAAGTTAAGCCTGGACAGGTGGACCTTGTACCTGAGGAATGCCCCAGCACAGTACACAGATCCCAGTATAAGGAGAAAGAAGTAATTTAGGCCAACTTCTGTTCTCTTCGTGTATTACATGCTGCTTTTAATCTGGTTAACTACTAAACTTCCATGAGGACCAACAGTCTCTTCAGATTTATCTGAACATTGGTAAACTGGCCAGTCAAGTCCAGTTACCCTGCAACAGGGTGGATTTGCAGGTGTTTTAGGGGTTTATTAAGTGATTGGGTTATTCATTGTGTTCTTGTAAAGCAAGAAGAATTAAGTACACAGGAATTTTTCAAAACTTTTCTAAAGATGAGGCTAAACCTAATATCTTTTCTATGGGGAAGACAACACAGCAATCTAGATTTAATTTTGTCATCGCCTGTTTATAATGAAATAGGATTTTGTTCTTTTGGACAGAGTTTGCTGCCCAGATTCCATATACTGCTATGCTCAATAGCCATCAGAAATTACAATAACACTTCAGCCTGGAAAACTAGCATGACTCAAACACCTACTGCCACTGAGACTCCCTATCTCCACCAATGTGACATGTGAGAACCTGTCCCTTCTAATAAACAAAAGGAAATGTGTTATTGAGAATATGTAAATGGATAAATCACACAGTAGACATCGGGTATTAGGCAGCTGCCACAGAAGATTGCACATCCAAGACAGTTCTTACTTTTCTATTATACATTCTAATTATACTGCTATTCTTTTTCTGCCCTCCTCATAATGGAAGACAGTATGTCCTATAAAGATATTCACTTTTTATGAGAGGTCTCCCACAGCTCTTGTTTTTCTCCTGTGAGACCAAAGAGTTGCTCCCTTCAGAGTCTTCTTGCAGGTCATAGTATTAAAGCACTTTATTACAGCTGCTGTGTGCAGGAATTCTACATAAGACCTCATCAGTGCTAAACAGAAAATAACAGCTATGTCCCCTTACATGCAGCATTCCTTACTTACATACCTCAGATGTATAAACAAGTGTATTTGTCCTTTAACTATAAACTCCAGACTTTCACTGGCTAGACTACTTTAAGTTTCTATTCCCCTTCCAGGAAGTATGCAAAACATAGCAAGTTGTGATCACCTTTTGGAATTTCAACTCACTGTGTTTGCACTGTCTCTCCAAATTGTCAAGGCAACTGTTTTTCAGCTATCCTTTTTCCGATGTGAGATCCATCTAAATTTTCTAGTTGAGCCACAGGACCCTGTATAATGAATCTGGCCCATCTGGTAATAGGATTGCTTTTGTTACTTACATGCCATGACTGCTTATATGCAACAAGTGGAATCACAGGGTCTGCTCAATAACCATTTACCATTCTCTGTGTTCTACTAGCCAAGTACCCAATAAAAATGCAGAACAAAACCAGAATATACACTGCACCCATCTGAAATGCCTTCTCAGTAGTCAGTAAACCATTAATGACACTTGGAGACCTTTTCTTGACCACTTGCGTGTTCATTTTACACACTGATTTCATGTGGAGTTCCCCACCTTTTTCTATGAGTGACGTGTGAGGTAGTCAAGAATATCACACACAGACACTGCATGAAAAAATAATAAAGTCAAGATACTTCATCTATTTACCACTCATCTTCTATCTGCTAGGTTAGCTATACTAAGCAAGGAAGGAAATTAAAAATGCCTGACACAGTTGGCTCTCCATAAATATAGACTGGTTGCTTATGAATTTTATTATTCCAGAGGTGCTTATAAAGCAATTGTTTAATAACTTGTTAAAAAAATGTACAGGGATTAAGGTTTCATTGACCAACTTGTAATTCCTTTCTTCTTTCAGGTTTTATTGACTGGCTTACAATTCCCTGCATATTTCCCAGCACCTTTACTATATTTATTTATTTATAGGTTTGTTTTTTTTTTTAAAGAAAGAAGTAGGGAGTGTAGGTTCACATTTACCCAGTCTTCTGAAGACTCTCCTGTTCTTTCAAAGACTCTGAATATCTGGACTAGTACCTGACAAAGAGATAAATTATAATGCTGAGTTTTCAGTTTAGCAATAGTCCAGTTCTCACCTGAGAATGGTAAGCTATTAAAATCAGTGAAAGAAAAACATATGTTTATCACACCAGACCTTAAATAGGAGAGAGGGAAAAATTACGAGAAGTGGACTTCAGTAAGAGNGAAGCACTGATAGCCCTTGAGACAGTAAATGTTTGTGGTTGGTTGTTTGGGTTTTTTCCTTTCAATTAAGATAGTAAAAAAGTAGTCTAAGCCACTAACCTTATTGCTTAGTTTCAAAAGGAGGGGGGGGCAATAAAAGAAGGTTGTTTAATAGAAGTTTAACAAAACCCCCGTGAGAAACTTACTAAACCCCTTAAACCCCTTTCCCTTCGGGAAGGTTTGGCAAGTGGAGATCTACTCAGGTATTGCCTTCAGCTACACTGCTGGGAAAGTGCAGGAAGCTGGTGTCTCCACTGTTCTGGTCCAATGTGCTCCTTACTGCTATAGTAGGAAGGTATTGTGCTAATGGAAATCCCCTGTTGGCTCTCAGTTGCAGTCAGCACTGTCACTTCCCCGTCAAGTTTTCCCGAAATATCAGTGCAGCCTGCCAAGACACCAGGAATGCAGTGGGAAGTGCAAGAAGACTCTTGTCTTTGTCCTGCCTTGAAGTAAATGGAAATGTCAAGTCACCTAGCAGGTAGGCTACACACTGTATTCAGCACACACAAACATGACTCCCCTAATACATGTTGTTACACACAGATCAGTTGAAGTGACCTACTGGTACTGCCAGAAGCCACCCAAAACCAACCATACGATAGTATGTGCACTTACTTAAATAATTCAATTGTAAAAGGTCACACTAACCGAGGAATATCAAAAAGATGTACTCTATCTCTTTCCCTATTTTTTTCTTTTTTACTAGAAGAAAAATTAAAGAAAAGGAAAAAATAAAACCAAGAGCAAGAGACACCAATAAAAAAGTAGGTCCCCAGTTAACTCAACACATACAGTTTCTAGAATTTATGCCCTCAGGCATAATTCTGGCAAATTCTCCAGCACTGTTTACTGACACTACAGATGCTGAGTTAACTCAGATATTGCAGTTTCAAACCTCCTTGTAGCCCAGAAGTATAATAATAGAGTCCCTCCTTTTACCAGTACTCCATTCACCAGTAAAATATCTATATTTATTCTTTTCACCCGATAAGCTTTGGGCCTATGATACTACTTGTGCAGAATGTCTGCACAATTTCAGTTTGCTGTATTCAATGCATACATGGGACCTGAGAAAGTACATGGCTTCACATTTTCTGTGTGTTGCCAATACAGTGATGTACCTCATCAGACAGCATACCACTAGAACAGTTAAGACTTATTCGAAACACATTTAGAAAAACTGAAATGAATACTAACATGCTAGAGAAAGACACAATAACATACATGGATGAAGGAGGACTGGATCAGCTAATTTCCTAACCCTTATTTCTCACAGATGTCTCAAGTGTCCACATTTCATTAATTAAATTCGCAATTTTTTTTTTTTTTTTTTTTTTTTGGTCAGTGGTAGCTATTTACACCTTACCATTCAACAAGGACTTGAAAAATCAACACGAGTCATCCAGAAACACAGCTGACAAAGATTCTCAATTCACACTGGCAAAAATCTATTTAGGTAAGCAGAAGTCCTTCTATTGGGGTGTGGATCAAAATTCTACTGAATAGGATCAAGGTTATAGTATCTACACTGTACTTCAATTACACTGGACTGAATTGAACTAACTGTTTTTGACTTTTTAAAGTTACGTATTAGCAGAAAGAAGTATCACTTTTCACAGAACATGGCAGTTGAAGAAACTGGATTGCACAGTCTCCTACTAGTTTAAGAAAAAGAAAGAGGTACTGACTGGCTGACTCTGAGTGACTCTTTGTTCAGGAGCAACACCTTGCACTTACAGATCACCGTGTGCCCATGGAAGAGATATATGTCACACTGCCTCATCCTGGCCCATCCAGTTCCTCCAACTCTTCTGTAAGGAACTAAAGGTAACTGAGAGGTGAGCTGTAACATACCTGCCTAAAGTACAGCATGAGGAAAGGCAAGCCAAATATTTAACGAATTCGTTGTCTTTCTACTGCTCAAAAAAAATGCACTTTCTATTGACATGATAACAACAACATTCTGGAAAAGAAAAACTATGTCGATCCACAGCCCATTCCATGTTTTTCCCTTCTACAATACATAGTTTTTCATTATGTATTTCTTTGTACAGGACTCAAATAAGCCCTTCGTTCATACAGATCCTTCAGTCTAGAAGGATGGTTTATAGCTCTCAGTTTAAACAATTACAGTGGTGCATACTTGGCTATTGGATTGCCTTAGTAGACCTTAACAATTCACAAACTCGTAGAGAAAACATCACAGAAGCAAAAATGCTAGTGTTTGCATTAAACAATGGCAAACTAAGGAGTAAGCATCAGCATCTAGTTTTACTTTGTAACAGTGACCCAAATTAATTCAGTTGTATTTTCCCAACAGATGTCTCAAAACCAGCAGTAATTCCATCTCTTTTTTAATTCTAGGATCATTTCTTTCAAGACAAAAATACATTTACCTGAATTGAATAGAGATGAATGTTTCTAGTAAGATTTTGTCAGACAAATCATTTTCAGAACCATAAAATATATTTATTACCCAATTAACATACATTTATGCTACATAGTAAGACAAACTCATGTAACTGGAAAACTAATTAACATGCTTCTAATGACATGCTAATTCATGTCATTAGAAAATAAAACATGTATTTCTGAATAGGATACCATGCCCTCCACACATCTCAACCAGTTTAGTCTCCTTCACCATTGTTCTTTTCAGATTCCATGTGTTTGTGATTGTTTATGTGACTACACTAGAAAAGCACCATAACTTTTTTTGCCTGAGGCAAAGAAAAATATATACATACATATGCATCAGATATGTTACATCCTTAGCAAAAAAAGAGCAAAAGCTGATAGCTCCCATTCAGAAAAACAACTTTTTGGCCTTCAAAAAGCAGAAAGGAATTTACTTTCCATATTTCACAATACAGCCTGGCACCATATGTTTCATTTGGGTTTTTTTTTCTACTTTTGTTTTTCTTCCCTCTTGAAGAACTACAGCAAGCTCTATTATGCATGGATTCAGAAACTACGAGTCAGCCAAAAGTCGCAGATCTCTCAGGACAGACATGTCCATCTGTCACTTCACAGCAGGAGAACAATAGCAGCTTCAATATAGACACAACAAGCTCACACAATCCTTACATAGCCAGACAGAAAATCTGCCATAGCTGATAGCTAGCTGCCTTTGAAACTCCAGACAGATGTTCCCGTGTAACACCAGGATCAATTGCTGCTTTCTTGTTTCTATATTTTCAAATTCCTCATTTTTTCCATAGCAACCAAGAAACAGTGAGTTTACTACTTGTAACCTCTACAGAGCTTTGGGAAAATCACACTTCACAAGCAACAGAACCTAAGACATACAAGCATATTCTTTAATCTGCAATTTTTCTGCTCTTGGAGCCAATCTAAAAGAAGGTTATCCATAAAGCTTGACAGAGACTGTGCTTGTATTTTATAATGGTTTTCTAGAGCTTTGCTTAATAGCCTTCAATTATCTTCTCCATGAATCTATTTAAGAGCCCACTGCATTGCTTCTCAACTGTTGAAAAAAAATCCACTTTGATTTTTTAAAATTATTTATTTCATATCTGTAGATCTTGAAGACAAAATTTATTGATGAAGAAAGAATTATTTGTAAAACACTCTAATCTTTGAGGACGATGCATAAAAAATTGGCACAGCATTAATTGCAGTTCAAGTAAGAAAAAGTGTTACTCATAACAGTCAACCAATTTACATGTCTAAAAATAATCTCAATAGGACCATCTGTTAAACTTTTGTTTCAGTAGTATATGGTGGAGGTTTTTCCTAATGAGTCTCATTGGGTTTTGATTACAGCAGATTTGCAACACTGGCTCCTTCAGAGTCCCCACATTTTCCAGAAGTAAACAAATTAGTCCTTTTAAACAACAGGGTAGTGCCTGTACTCTACTGTGAAGTGTGCTTCATTGAGAACGAGGTTCTAAAATCCTGGACTTCTAGTAACTGAGGGCACACCAAAATACACATTTTGGCGTACCTTCAGAAGTCCGTGCTGGGATTTAAAATTAAGCAAACCCAAAATTAAGCAAAAGATCCTTAAAACTTACGTAACTTGACAAGATGAAGGCTGACATGTTACACCATACTAGCTCGCCAGTTTTTGTTCAAGAACAGTATCATCTGTATTCCTTCTTTAAGGACCTCACAGACAGAAAAAGGTAACAGTCCAGGAAAGGAAAGAAAAATAAAGAAGCTTGAGAAGAAGCAGGAATAAAATTCTCGAAAGATAAAGCTAGAAGGGATGTATATGCATATGATTGAAAGAAAGCATGCTTTTTACAACATCCAAATCTCAAGGTTCAGGTCAAAAATTTATCTGTGTCTGTCAAATACTTCTAGAAATTTTACAGGAACTGGATGTAAAGTTCTCCTCAGCAAAACCAATATGCTATTTGAAACTATAACACAAACTCCTTTTCTTGTAACTTTCCACAAAGATACAGCTTTCTTGCAACTTTTGCAAAGGTAATTAAGCCTGCATCAACTCTAAGTCCTTCAAAGTTTGTTGGGTAGAAACAGTATTTAAAACTTGAATAAAGATCTCCCAAATATCAAGACAGATTATGTATGCCACAGCAGGGGAAAAAAACTGCAAGGAAAACTCTTTTAGACAGCCTTTGTTTTAATTTAGTTTTTGGCTGGCAGGGGTTGTTTGCTCCCTTATCTGTACTGAAGCTTGGAATAGCCAGAGGCAATGAACAGCACAAATTAAGCAGGAGTAAGAGCACAGCTGGAAAAGTCAAAAGGTAACATCAAATTGAATTACTTAAGCAACAGAACAACAGTTAAGCCTGCCACAAAGGAAAATTAAATCTGAAATACCTGCTTTTCACCTGCATCCAAATCTATTAACATGGTTGGACTTTTTCCTTGTTCATCACCACTTTTTGTGAAGCTGTGTTATAGTACATAAGCCCTATGTTTTCCATTAAGAGGTGGTTTCCTACATAACAGATTACTTAAAGCATGCAATCAATTAATTTCTCATTCAGCAAAACAGGCCATGTTCTAACATATTCACACTCTAAAAATTCTGTTTCCATTTCTTAGCAGGATTAATTAAACTGACTTAGTTGATGTTAGTCTGTAAAGAAAATAAAAGTTTCTGGTAAACATTAGAGCTTTCCTTTTTCTCCTTACATCACGTCCACAGATCTGTTAGAATGGGATATGTGCCTCCAGGAAGCAGACCAGAGTCAGGAAGAGTCTGCTTCTCCAGGAAGCAGAGCAGAGCAGAGTGTTCCAGCCTGGACATACAGCACACTGTAAATGAGCATCCATCTCCCCTCTGCTTTTCTCACTCTGCTGTGTTCCCTCAGCTATTTTAGATATACCGGTAACATCTGCAGTAAATAGGGACCAAAGCTGAAAAATAAAACCACATGATACTTAACTATCACTTGACAGACAACTAGATCCTTACTTGAATTGTACAACTGCTGAAAATTACTAAGGAAATACAATTGAAGGAGGAACAGTTTTCAAATTACACAAGAGAGAATGGCCATGAGAATTATAGGAAATGGTTTCATGAAAAAGAAACAATTCTTTTTCCTAGGAAAGTTCTTAAATTCAATCAAAATCTCACACTGGAGATTCAGTAAACCTCATGATACAGCAAGACATTTTAATATAGTGCTGGGATAAATTAAGTCACAATCTATAAATTGCAGGGCAGGAATAAAATTTGTACCTTAAGGAACCATTTAATGCTGGGATCCTTGCAGAGAATACTTCTCCTGCATGTGTTAATATTATCTATATAATACCATCATACTTTTGCCCTAAAATCTCATTAAAAGCCATTAAAGTTATGCTTCATGTGTTTAACATGGTATTTCACTGCTGGACTTTACATACACCAGTACAACAGTTGTTGACAACTTCCTAGAGCCTAGCTCAGTAATGTACCACATCATCAAAACACTCTTTTTAAGTCCACACAAATGTAGATGGAAGCCTGCTATTCACCAGGAAACTCTCTCTGCCAAGGTGCATTTGCAGAGCCTCTGAGTTTTGTTAAACAAACCCAAGAGCAAGCAGTTCTCCAAACAGAAAAGTATAAAAACAGTGTCAGGGGCAGTGTCAGACTCTCCCAGTCCTATCTTTTGTTCTATTACGGATGAACACTGAAATTTTTAAAAAATTTTTAAAACACACACACAAAAAAAAGCAAAACAACCCCAACAGTTCCCACTGTGTCCTCACGTACTGGCTGGCAGAATGGGATTATTACTAGTAGTTTCCAGGTGCAAAGAGACTGATCACAAACTCATTGGCAGGACTCTGCTATGTACTTTTTCGCAGCTGCAAGAGCTGCTGTGCCTGCCAGCACTGTCACATAAGCACTGGTCCACCCTCCTTCATGTGAACACAAGAAGTGCATGGACAGTTCACAAAGCAATGGGAAACTGATTCTCCTGAAACAGGGGGATTGCCCGGCAGGTCAGGCGTAACTGCAGCTTTCACAGCAAACACAGATGAATCCACTGGCACATTCCTGGTGTTCCTGAGGCAGGAGTAGTGTGACACCTCGGTGAGCAGTGCATAAATGAAGCAGAGGCTTAAATGCCCTTTGTCTCAGAAGATCCCTTCAAACAGAAATTGCTCTTTACTGCCTATAGATGCAGAAGTGCATGATCCCAACAGGAGATGAGGACCCAGATGGAAGACATCTAGAGTATGGCAAGTAACTCAACCTCAGCCAGTCGTCTCTGCAAGACAGCAATATTTTGATAGATCTCAGGATAAGTAGGCTTTGTTTCTGTGATATCACTTAACTCCTCACTGCTGACAACTGTCTTCCATTTATGTTTTTCTAGGGCACTGCCTTGTACCTGGAAACATTCACATTCATCTTACCACAGCCACTGCCACGTCTGCCAGTCACTCCTCAATCCAGAGTACTACATACAAGGGCCACAGCATCACATCTCTTCTCTATGCATAAGCACTACTTCAATTTCCAGGAACAGACCAGTTTATTTTCCTCTTTCCAAAACTAACATTACTGCTACTGTAATCCTGGAAAAAGAGATACCCAGGGGGGAATCAAACAGCAATAACAGAAGTTGTGAAAACAAAATGGCTTCCTTCCATCTGTGAAACACAACCACTGGGGAGGGAAAAGGCGGAATGCTTTGAACAGGAATCTCTGCAATAAGAGTTTATTTAGATGTGTCAGACAGACAGTGTCCTGCTGTGCTTGTCCCCAATTATCTGGAATTAGAAATAAGATGGGGAGAAGATTGCAAACCTTTGATCTGAAGCAGAACAACGCCAGTTTCGTGGTATCAGTCATGTCATACCCTTAGAGGCAGCCAAGCCTGAGATCTGTTCCTAAAACTCTCATCTTATCCTGTATCCACTGACCTCCTTTGATCCAAATGATGAGTGCATTTTTGCACACAAAATGAAAGCATCTTGTAGAAGAAGATGAAACCTGCCTGTAACCCCATGGCTGCAGCTTCAGGAGCAGCTGAACTAGTTTGAAGTTTTTTGCCAACGAAAAAGGAACATGAGAGAGGGCTTCCCCTCCTCCCCTCCCTTCACTCTGCCCCTATGCCTGACAAGACAGTACTATCTCCTTCCCTCCTTTACATCAGCATGACAGACCACCCTAAGCCTGGATTCTTTTTGTCTTGAGTTAGTCTGGGAGCGGGGAAGAGAAGGGCTGGTCAGGAACAGAGTGAGGCTATGCCCCCCCTCAATTCTGGGGAATCAAAACACTGGATCACCCCCAGTACTGCCCTCCTTGAATACCACTGGAAAGGCTGCCAATCTGTGGGACTTTAGAACACCTCTAATTTGCCTCACCTGTAATATTTTTTTAAATATAATTTGACTGGAGTTAGGCCCACATGTTATTTTTTTCTGATTACTCCACACATCTCTGCTTTCTATTAGGACTGAAGTACTGCACAAGTACTCAGCCTTGGTAATTGCTCATGTTAAAGCTTTCTGCAGTCATGGCAGAAGAGAAACAGAAACTCAGATTAAAGAGAGACCTACCTAAAAATATTATTAGCTTGCTGGTTTATTTTAACTGACTGAAGGGCACAATTGTTTAACTTAAAACCATTTTCTTATTGAGCAACACAAACATTAAGTTTTTAGCAAACATTTCATTAAAAAAAAAAATCTGTTAAGTAACAGATGTTACCGGTAGCATTGTAAGTCCTAAGTATTTTAACACACAAATCCACAGTACTTTGTGGAGTGATGTACAAAAGCATGTACTTTACAAATGTACACATAATTATCCAACTTCAGGGACAAATGCACATTTCACAGTTCAGTTAGAAAATACAGCTCTTCCACAGAAGAATATATGCAGTGTCTGACACCTGTGTTCACTTATTTGAGATAACTAAGTCTAAAGCATAACTGCTAATAATATACTGACCTCCCTTTTTAAGGATATTTAATGTCAAAACAAAACACAAACCTTCATCTTTCACTTCCACCAGGAAAGCATTTGAGATCTCCTAGATCCTACATGTATTTTAAACAGAGGTTTAGAATTAAAAACTTAATTAAAGAACAGCAATTTAAATGGCCTAAACTTATCCATCAGTTAGCAAACTAATTTACTTGACCATATCTGAACACACACATCTGATCACTTAAGTGTGCCAAGAGATACAACACTTCCTTCCTGTGGTTTTTAAACCTAGAGAGACAGTGAACTTAGAAAAATTTGTCCAAGCACCACTGTTTTGAAAATCAGCAAAGGTTTTCAATGATCAGCTGACCAAAAAAGCAAACAACGTTATCTGTCGTCTGAATAAATTAGGTATCATTTGAAACCTAATACTTGAGAGAGTGTTAAAATAATGTCAGGATAAACTTCACACCCAAGCTTCACTACTTGCAAGGTGAACACCTGCTGAAGCTAACTTGTCTCCTAAAAAAAACCACCAAGAGCTGAATGTTACTGAGAAACAACCTTCATCTCTAAGTGGCAACAGAGTAAAATGTGACACAGAAGGAAACTCCTGTTCCAACCTAGATAAAGAAGTCTTCTTTCAGATAAGATTTCATTTGCATCTGTCTTTAGCCGCAAATGAATTAGCAAGCTCATCTCTTAAGATGGTGGAGATGTTGGAAAAAAAACCTCAAACAACCCAAATCAACAAAACCTCCTGCCCTTTAACAGAGAATTTCCAAGCTTTCAAGAACAGCACCCAGTTATCACAAATTTAGTGCAAGCTGGTAATAGAGATAGAATAGCCCTTCTAACAGATGAGCTAAAGACACCACAATTCCTGCAATTCTAAGAGTAACAAAAATGTATGCACAGAAAAACACACTTACTAAAGCATTCCATCCAGTGGTGTACATACCATGAGCAAAGCACTGGCCATAGCTTATCAAAGAACAGGTCATTGGCTCTTTTTTGACTACAAAAGGCTTCCCAAAATCTGCCCACACTGGCTCCTTTAGGAAATGATGCAATGTTTCAGTTCACTTGGTCAGAAGGCATCCTTACACACCTTTTATTTGACCAATACCCCAAACAAAAGGGAAAAAATGAGGAAGAAAAGGCCATTCTGTATGTCTTTAGTGTAGCCCCACTGGAGAGGAGAGGGGGAGG
>VWZV01012918.1:0-12994 GCA_013397155.1 Irena cyanogastra | reverse complement strand
GAGCGGGGGATGAGGAGGGAGAGGGAGAGGGACAGGGACAGGGACAGGGACAGGGACAGGGACAGGGACAGGGAAAGGGACAGGGAGAGGGAGAGAAAAAAAAAACCTGACAGGCCTATACTTTTAATTAGCCCTCACATGGCCAGCGTACTATTTCCCTACTACATACAGTGCTCAGTTTTCAGTAACTACAGGAAAAATTTGAAGCAGTTAGTCCAAATTTTAAACCCATCCACAAATGAGCTGGCTTTAATTCAAATGAATTTGTGTGCCTGTGCATCTGTAATCTGTATCTCTAGTAAGCAAAACTCCACACCTGCATTAGTAACTTAGAGCATTTTCAATGTTTTGCAAAGGAAAAAAACAAACAAAAAATCAAAAACCCCACAACACTTCTCTGACAACAACATGAAATAAAATTAGATCCCACTGTACTTCAGAAAAAATTCTGTTAAACCCACGAGTTTAGTCAATAAACATTAACCCCTTACATCAAATGTAGCTTATAAATGATTAAGCTTTAACAATCCCACACCACTCTAGTAGGTCAGATAAAATCTGCTGCTTCTTAATTGGCACCAGTCTGAGTAATCACTTAAGAGAAGTTAACCCCTTGATTCCATGTGTTTAAAGATTAACATTTACAGTGTTCAGAAAGTATAAGCCGGTTACTTAAAAAAAACCTATTTGCAGCTCATTTCCTTTGATTTGAAAATACATACAATATCTACTTGCCAACAACAGCTCTACATAGAAGTAACTTTTTTCTTAAGATGTACGTGAATTATAACTAGGAACCTTGTGGTCTGAATTCTATTTCTGATTCTTTATGATCCAAGAAACTAATTTAAACTAATTTTCTCAGTTAAATCCTTTACAATCATACTTAACAAAAAAAAAAATATTTGAAAAAAATCACCTGCTTAAACACGTGAACTCCACTGATGGATAAATCTCATTTTCTCAACAAGCAAAAAGCAGAGGCTTTGCTTATATTTCTTCAAGAGAGTAATACCAATTCTAGAAAGCAAAACTTAAAAAAAATTCATTTCTGAAAATCCCTTTGGAAAAACTAACACATATTAACACAGCTCCAAGTACAGATTTTTAAGCAAGAACCAAAAGCAAAAGATATGCTAGATGATAGCTAAATTTTACCTTTAATCCCAGCATGTTAAAAACCCACAAGTTTTTTTCCCTTTGATCTATAATAAAAAGCAGTCAGGTATAGCAAGCAGTACATCTTCCATTTTTACTGAAGCCATTGGGCTTCAGCTCCCTGGAGATAATCAACCCTTGAGTATGAAGAATGCATCACAGTGATAAACAAGGGATATATCTCATGACATACTTCCAAAATATTCTAGCAAATAACACTTAATTCCCTTCTTCTGGTAATAGTGTGAGTGAAATTTATAACACAGCTGATAATTCAGTGTGTGAAGTTAACATCAAATTGCTCATGCTGGGAGGAAGCTGGTTTCTGAAGTACACATCTAATGAGGCAACGGTGCAGCAGCCAGCCTGCCTGCCTGCCCCACGACACTGACAGCTCAGCAGTCAGCTCTTTGTTGGGCTGGAGACTTTCTTTCACTAGTGCCAAAACATGGGCACTTTTAACATGCATTTTTTTCTGTATCAGAAACCTAGCACCAGCCCACATCACCAGTCACTGGTAAAAAAATGATGTTCTGATTAAACATGAGATGGCTGTCATGCCTCACATTCCCCTGACTCTCTGAAGTCTCATATATTTTTCAAATATTTAAGAAGTTACCTAAAACCGGTCATGCTCCTAAGTAGAGGGATCAGAAGTGGTAATTCTCAACTCCTAACTGCAGGCACCAGCTAGGTCTCACAAAATCAGGTTCTTTCAAGCATTTTCTCTGTCTTCTTGGTTCTTACTCTTGAGTAGGTCAGCTTCAGTAAGACGGTAAAATCCTCCAACTCCCCTCCTTCTGACAATTCTGTGACCTGATGGTGAGGACACTTGGAGGTGGTGACTACAGATGGGTTCCCCAGCCTGCTGAAAGATGGGAACACAGGTCATCCATTTCCAGTGGAAGCACCCCAATTGACAGGCAAAGGGTGTTTACAGGACTACCTCTTAAACCAATATGCTGTGGGATTACAGGTCAGGCACAGTTCTTTCACCTGCACAGCCTCAGGAGAGGATCCCATGTTGGTAGAGATGCCCAGCACCCACCAGTCAGGTGGTAGCACCATGCCAAAAGCAGGCAGGAGATGAGCAGCAACACTGTCCATGGGCTAATCCTGCAAGACTCGCCATTCCCTTGGAGACCTCTGGTTCCTTCTACTGACTCTACAAACACTGCAGGCTCTAAGAACAGGTAACATGAGTCAGGTGGCAAAGCTTTCAGCACTACGAGGGATTCAAATATGGAGTTGTTCTGAAGCTGCACCCAGTCCTTTTATGGCTGAATACACTTGTATATCAATTTCTGGCAGATTTTTAAAGCACACCATTCGGAAAGTAAATTAATGGAAGAAAAATGAGTCAAGGGAAAGATTCAGTTTCCTTTTACATGCATGACTCATTTTAATTATCATCCTGCAGGCAGATCAGTTAATTGCTAGAAAGAACTGATTATTTACTCCTTTTCTCATTAGGTAAGAGCCACTGCACACTCAGACTGAAAAAATCACAAAATTAACTAAAAGCAGACCCTGCTTTATATTTCTAGCATTTTTATTTCCTTTTGTATTTTTAAAAGGGACTTTTACAAGGGCATGTAGTGACAGGACAAGGGACACTGGCATTAAACTAAAAAAAGAGCAAGTTCAGGTTAGATACAAGGAATAAGGTTTTTACAATGAGGGTGGAGGAACACTGGAGCAGGTTGCACAGAGATGTGATGAGTTCCACACTCTGGGAAGCATTTAATATCAGGCTGGATGAATCTCTGAGCAACCTGATCTAGCTGAAGATGTCCCTGCCCATTGCAGGGGGGTTGGACTAGAAGACCTTTAAAAGTAACTTCCAACTCAAAGTATTCTATGATTCTATTAAACAGATTCACACTTCATCAAACTAGAAAGGCAGAACTGCTACGTAACTCAAGCCACATGACTTCCCTGAAATAATTCAGCATTGAACTACATTATTTTCCAGGGGGGAGAAAAGCAGGGCAGGGAGAGAACTGTAATCTTTATTCTAGCATTGCCCTTAACTTTCTTAATGACACCCTATCTCAGCCCACTATAGATTTTTACGGCTCTTCTCTGGTAACAGTCAACATCATCTTATGATGTATCTCATGATACACAGACATTAGCAAGCTATTCCAGTAGCAATTGTATCAGTGCCAAATACCTGATATAAACCCTACTCCTAGGCAGAGCACCTCATTTTTATTCTCTGGAATTGTGACAGGTCTTTCCTCTTATCCTTAGGTCTTTTCCTTTATGTTGACAACTTATGTTGAGCCGATTATCTGCTGAGACCCTCTTTTCAGAGTTGCCACATTTCCACATGACATAGTAATGGAGTTATTCGTACTTCTCATTAGGATGACTTTGACTTCAGAATGTCCAACCTGTCCACATCAGCATCTCTTTCTGTTATTTGTCATTCCACTATCTGCTGTACGTTATTGGCATGGAAAGCATTGACTTTTTCCATCACTGGTGATTTTTAAACACTCTTTTTATGTTGCAGGTTGAACAAGAGTTAATCCAGAATCATATAATGCTTCCATTGCCACGAAAGTCAGGCTGCCTGGCCACAGGGGTCCTTTAGGGCCTTGCAAGCTCTGGTTTTGTGACTCTCCAGAGGCTCACATGGGTAATGTGATTTTTGTCCCCAATAAAAGGATCAGCGTAGAGACAGCAGCTTATCTGCAAATCCAGCTGAACAAGAACTACTCTATATTTACCATTACATTGGGCACCTGTCAGCTAGCCAGGTCAGAGCTGATACTTTGATTTTGCTTTGGTTAACTTTATGAACAAAAATGGTTGTTGAAAGGTTCAACTTCACCTAAGCCTATTACACATCTTTATCCATCAACTGAACTTGTCACTTCACATAAAAAACAACCTAGAAATTTTCATCAGATGAATTTTCCACAAGCCTGTAACAGTCAGCATCAGTTTTATACACTTATTCTACTGCCTATTAACTCAATCCCAGCAAATACAGCCCAATGTCATATACACAGCCTGCCATTTCCAGCATTTCTATCCAGTCCACTCAGCACCATTTCACTGGAGGAAGAAGAGTGTGGTTCTCAAGGCAGTACCCACTGCTTGAGGAGCAAAATATTGCTGCCTACCACTTGATAAAAAAGGTCAGGACTGAAACTACCAACGATGGACCCAGTGACCTTCCTAGTGTGTCACCACCTGCTACAATCAATCTGCTCTTACCTTCTCAGGCAGCAAGTGCACTCTGACTGTTCAGGGCTGACAGCACAGTCACTCACACATCTGTACATTCTGTCTTCCTAAACTCTCCTCCCCAGCAGTCCATAACAAAACACAGATTCAGCCCATTAAGTCCACTGTACAACAGTAAGTCATCACAGGTAATCTAATGAACTAGAGACAGAACACTTATGTCATATTCTAGTCTCTGAAATGTCTCCAAAAGGAAAAAATAAATGGTGGGAAAAGTGAAAAGCATGGGTATGTAAATAGCATTTACAGAACAGAGAACTTAACTGCTCAGCTTTTCCAGATTTTCTGAATGCACTTTCTTTGGCCTTGGTAATTTTAATGGATTCTGTTTATGGTTGTAGTTATTGGACTGGAGCCAATAATTTTTCTTACAGATTTGTGATAAGTGCTACAGTGTCTCTTCCAAATACTGAACAACACTAATTATAGATATCTTGTTGGTTTTGGTCTTTCATTAACAGTTATGCCATTCATATTAACGCCCAAACTGTAATGTGCAGTTCAATTTGCTTCTTATAGAAAAAGCTCAACAGCCCTGAGCACAGTGATCAGGACAATCCAACTCAAGGGGCAGAGTTTTGACTTCTCCTAAAGATTTGTAGGTGACTCCTCAGTACCCAAAGACTGAAGTCACCTGTGAGGTGAAATAAGTGGGGGACTAAGTTCTGAGAACACTGATTATTATTCTCCCTTAATAATTCAAACCACAAATGATTAATGTAAAAAACTAGTACTTTTGTAATTTCAAATTTAATACAGATATACTGTGTATCCTAGAAATGAACAGACATCTGAAGTTTAATAGGTGGCACTGGGAAGCATTCTGAATTGTGTCATGATGAGCAGAGATACTCTGTAAAGCTCTTAAAATTAAGAATCTACTGTATAGCTGCATACAACAGCTAAAGACCAGACTTCAGGACCTACAAGCCCTCCAGCAGCTGTATGGTCTCAAATAATTTACAAAAAATTGGATGTTCTTTCAGAATTTTAAGACAATTAAAAATGGGCATGGAGCAGTTACTGTTGGAAAAGGGCTTTAACTGTGAATACATCAGCTATGCTGGATTGGGGTTTTTAATTAAATTTCCAGCCCACAATTTCCATTTCTGCACATGCAGAACTAATGTCTTCTCATCTATGTGATCCTAAGCATACATACCATGTATAATTTTGATGGGTGAAAACCATACATTTCAATTCACCTCCTTTTACCCTTCATAATACCTCCAAACTTAAGTCAGATCTCTGTGGTACTGCAACACCATCACTGACAAATGGGTCATCTGTCTTTCAACGCTTTTCAGAAAAGCAATTTTTTTTCAATTTTAGATCAACAGATCCACCTAAACTTGGAACCCAAATATATAGCTAAAGGCTGTCTACAGTTATTCCTAGTTATTACAATTTTCAGCACCAGTTCATGTTATAATTTATGCTGGTATTTTCCTAAAGTGTCAGTAAACAGAGTTTTATAAAGGAAAGGAAGATTACATCTCATAAGTGTTAGTCAGCTTCTGAGATAACTTTAAAAACACCCAAAACTCTCATCAGCAGGAGCTCAACACTGCATTATGGGCCTCCATACAACTCCATACAGCTCCAGACAACATTAAACAGTAATTCCTCCTGAAGAGAAAGAGAAGCAGGTAGAATGCTCATAGTGTTATTTAACATGCTCCAGTTCCTTTTTGTTTTTTAAAACCTTAAATGAAAACTGTATCCTGTCACCATAACAACTACAGCTCTCCTGAAAACATCTGAAAGTGTATCTCCAACAGTTCATGGTGTATCTGTTAAACAGTCTTAACATGTTTTAAGAACTGGAATTTGTGTCTTCAGTGCTATATTAAATAAATAAATAAATAAGTTAGTTAAATGAATAGAATTAGGCTTTTTTAAGAGACTGAAAAATATGCCCTGTTACTTGGTACCTCAAGACAACCTCCCAGTACTGGACACCCTCTCCAAAGCTGCTGACATGCAGACTCAGAACATTCTACTTCTACCAAAGTCAGACTAACCATAAAAAACCTCAAACAAACGGACCCCAAAACAAACAAACAAACTCCACCAAAAAAACCCCAAAAACCAAAAGAACCACAAAAGCCCCCAAAACATAAATTAAATAAAAAATCAAACACAACACAACAAAACAAACAACAAAAAAAATCCCAGCAACAGATCTCAAGTAAATCTCTCCTTTCACTATTATCTACAACCATTTCTTTCTCAAACACTTAACACAAGCTTTATTACTTGACTAAAAGAATAATAAATACAGGCTCTGAGGAACTGACAGGAGTAGGAGATAAAAAAATTCAAGACACTAAAGTGAACATGCGCTTTTTTGCAGCAATTATCTTCATTTCAGCTGAAACAAGACAGATGCTCCATTTAACAAGCGTAATTTCAATACAAAAATCAATACTTGAAATTTTACAAAGAAACTGACACCACTTTATTTTCTGCTACTCTGGTCCTATCAAAACGAAGTCCAATTTAACATCTAATTTTGCATCATCTGGTATGAGAGGAAAGCAAAGATATTATTGCAGTCTGTTTTAGAATAAAACCATTAGGTCACAGAATGTGCTTTAAATTCTCATGTTAAAAAAACCCCTAGCTATTATGAAAGACCAACTGATAATACACGTGTTTTTGTAATTGCAAAACAATGTCCCTCAGTTATGTTTCAGAATACTGAGGTTTCTTAGAAGCACTTTTACTCAATAGCAGCCACGCCAGAATATGGAATTGGTTGAGGATTTGGTTGCTCCTTTAAAAGTCAATCCATCCAAACCATTCATGCAATTAAAAAGCCTAATAGTTCAACAATGCAATGAACAAAGTAACTGTAAAAAGAGATGAGCTAACTTTGCTATTATGAACTTTTGATTGTGTTCATTTTTTGGGCAACATTTATCTTTCTAAAGCATCAACTGTAAATGCACAAATTATAAATGAAAGCAGACAGAAACACAGAAAGCTTCCTCAAATTATGAAGTAAGTAAGGGCCTCATAACTTCAAAATTTGTATTTACCAGGGATAACTAATTTAACGAACCACACTTCCTGGCAGTGTGCCAACCCATCTCTTAAGGAAACACCAGAAGAAAAATGTGGTTGGTCACTGAGTTATCTGAGAAGCACATTGTCAGCAGTACTCATTAATTCATAAGGAGAGATATAATTATGAGATTTTGGAAGAGGAATGGAAATACCTCAGCTATTCCTTTCGTTCAAAAAATTCTGCATTAACACTTCCCCATTTCTTAAAGCAGAGGTCACATTTGTTTGTTTTGGTTGATCTAGTTCATTGGACATTGGTTACATTTAAAATTTCCAGCGACTGATTATATGAACCATCTGACATCATCACATATGGAAGTTTCCCAGACATGGAGAATGAAAGAGGTTAACTATAAACCTACACATCTAACTATCACCATGTAGATTCTGAATAATAAAATCAATATTTGGCAAATATTTCCATTACAAATTCTAACACAAGTTCAAGAACTAATAAACTTTAGCACTAATGAAGCTAAAATTCATCTAAAAACTACACAAACCTCACAAATGGTTCTCAGAAATCAGAGATAGGGAATAGACAGTCTGCTCAGTCTAAGTCAATGCAAGACTGCTCGTTACAGAACCGCTTTCTGAACAAAGCAACCCATTTAATTTTATTGTATCTGACTAATGCAATTTTTGGTATTTGATGGGAAACAGTTCCAGAGAAAATTATTTCAATGCAAAAAGTAACACTGAGACACAGCTCACATTTTCTTCATTTCATTATCACCTTGCTTCCTTGACCTAATTTCACCACTGTTCAAGAAGGCCATTAAGAGTACTTTTGTTTTCCTCATAAATCTTCCTACCAACCCTTTGATCCTTTTGACACCTTCTTCTTAACTCCTGTGAGTCCACCAACAACTTTTCATAACAGGTACCTTGAAATGCCTTGAAATGCAATTCAAACAAATGTAAATGTAAATGGACAGAGAAGTGTTTATAAAACAGGAAAGAAACACTTCTTCTTTCCTCCTCTTTGTTGGTCCCTAGAGTATTTTTGCAAACAATTGTAACTCATCTTTTTTCATTACTACTTGAAACTCAGATCTTACAGATTTTCCTAGCTCTTTAACAGTTTTTAGGTTTCTCAGGCCCATTTTCTTTTTAGTTTAAACCGCATAGCTGCATAGTATTAAATAACATATTTCAAGATAAAACTCAATCAGTTTCTTCCTCTTACTTAATTTGGGAGGCTTGATGCTGAATGAGGGATGATACTAGTATGTCTATATCTGATGATATTTTCTTCCCAGATTTCTGTCCTGAAAAATCATGTATTAGTTGTTCAGCATGCCAATTATGGTCACACACTGGTCTTTTCACATGTCCAATCAATCAAAATTAAGACTGTGGTTTTTTGTGAGACTCAAAATACATCTCAAAAGTTACCAATGTAGCAAACAATCATATTATTATAAATATTAAACATCATAAAAACTGCAACACACAACCATTTGTTTTTATAATATTTTCCAGACAGTACACATGTCTAAAAATTTAACTATTCACATATTTAAACAGCTATCTATCTTGTGCTGGAACAAACCAACACGTAGGTGGTGAATCTTCCAGCTGAGCTGCACGAAAACATTAGTACACAGAAAAATAAGTGAAAGGGAGCCAAAATATCTCCCCTCTACAGGCAGAAACTCATTTAAGCATAAAAAAACCCCATAGCCATTAGGGAAACTAGTTTATCTTCTGTTTCTGAAAGGATATAATAAATAACAGACATAACTACAGTGTGGGCCATGTTCAGGAAATCTGTGAGGTCTCTTGGACCACACACTCCCTCCAGAAAGTCACACATATTAGCGATGAAGCAACTCACCCACCCAGGGCAATGCTCAGATCACTTACATATGGCTGGGAAAGGAGAGAGAGACATTCACCAAATGGTTACCAGCACCAAGAACTACCACCATTGCCAGACTCAACGCCAGCTATCCCAGTGGCATTTGAGGATGCAGGAATAGCTCCAGGCCTCTTCGCAGGCTTGAACTCCCCAATAATCCAATGCCAACAGAATAAACAAAATGATTTTTAGATCAAGTCTTCTGTTGACTGCTTCATTTACTTTTTAAAACTTCAAGATGCAAAAGCCCTCAGAACTACAAAGGCCTCTGAGCCACAGCCAGCAACCACAGAAGTGGGTATGAATGATATTATGCCAGCCTACAATGCAAAGGAAACCTACATGCAAAGGAAAAGGAAAACCAACCACTTCCTGATCATGTTAAATTACAGAAGAAAGAATATGACATCTTTCATTCAACAGCTGCTTCTCTTCTTGGTTGACATGTTAGGTATGTCTGCCCTTTCCAAAAAACAAATGTACCCTATCTTCAAAATACGACAGATCACATAGGAGCCATTCAAAAACTTGGCTCTCAACAGATCCATAATCCAGGGGGATGGACCAACTACTGAATAATTTATTCCACTGTGAGGGCATGTGAACTTCAAAGAAAAAAGGAGGAAAAAAAAAACCAAAAAACCAACAAAGAAAATCAAGCTTCTGCAGCATAGACAGTTTTGCTGTCTCTAGCCATTTATAGTTTACTGCTTTAAACCTTTATGTCAGTCAAATGAAAACACACACACAAATAAAAACAAGTAAAATAAATTATGCACAGAGAAATTTAAGATTCAAACCTTAAAATCAGCCTCTACTCACTAAGGACAATGCTGAGCAGCAATGCTCATTCCTCTCTTGGTTCATAGACAAAGACTATATTACATTATTAAACCATTAATGGCATGCAAATTCTGTTAAAACAACAGAAAAACACAATTCAAACTAGTTAAATTCTGAGCTACGAGGACATATAACTCATCCAGGATCAAATAATTAATTTGGAGTTATATGCAAAACCAGAACAGAGGTGCACAGCAAAGAGACTTTACCAAGCCTTTACCAAGACTTTACCATTTGTAAGCAGCAGAAAGAAGACGTAGGTGGACCTATTTATTGTTTCTTAAGCAAGACATCAGCTTCACTGCGAGACCAGCACAAAGACTACTTCTATCATCAGGTAATGAGACAAATGCAACTTAAGAGATACACTCTTTGCTTCTCTCAAGCAAAATCAAGATGCCTGTGGCTATCCAAAGACAACAGAATGCTCCCTGTCCTAAGCAAGGAAGCTCACAAAGAGGGGCCACTGCAGTGAGAGATTTGCAGGTTTTGCCAGGAGGAGTCCCGATTTTGAAGTTTGTCTGTTGAGCCCTAACATCCACCCTTGCACTGTCACTTGGACCTTCTGCCTTCTCCTCTCTTTATGACTACAGTGCCCCATGCACAGGACTCTTCAAGACATCTCTGTATATTAAGCCCTATTAAATGTTTATTTGTTCCTATTTAATGTAATGCGTTTCTTGTTATTCTTACAAATTACAGTTCCTTTATAAAAAAGAAATGTTTGACCATACCTGCTTCCTCTTTAAATAAGAAGATACATAGTGATGTTTCGAGCTTCTGAGGCTATGCAGAAAACCACAAAAAACAAACTTAAAAACAAGCCTTTGCTTTCTAAAAAAGAAACTTCGTATTTCTGAGAACTTGACTGAGGAAGGACACATAATCATCCAAGTCAGCCCACAAAAAGTTAGTCGTAGATAATTGTGTTTCCTCCCAGACTGCAAACCACTTCACCATACACTGGGACTGTAAGTGCTCATTCCTCAATTATCAGACCAACTTCCTCCTAAGGAGTTGTAACATCTGAAGACCTTTGGGGAGAATGTACAGTATATTACACTTTTGCAAAGATGCTATACATAAACTGCTTTCTTCAGCTGATAAATGATGCCTCAGGCCAGACAGACACAAGTCTGATGTACTAGATTTTAATTAACCAGTGCTTCTAAATAGCATTTCACATTACCAGATACAGAAGAACACAACACAGTAATGACAGCACTGATACTGACCAGTTTTTCTTCAGTCCTTCCAGTAAAAGAAGGTACATTGGAAAGAGAATTATTTGTTTTCCAAATTATTTGGTTTGTTTGACTAAAATCTGAACTTTTCATCCTCACTGCAAGAAAAAAAATTACTCAATGAATATCTGAGGTCAATGGACAATCAATCGTGATAGCTACCTAGATACAATGGCACTTTTTTTTCTTTTTTTTTCAGCACAACTCAATAGCAAAAGGCTAAATGGAGAAAAACCATTACAATTTTTTTTTGTTTAATGTTTTCACAGATCACATCTAAAGTATGAGCCTCTCCAATATATTCCCTGAATCACTTACAAAGAACCTTGCACTATTCTTCAGCTAAAAGACAGTTAGAAATCTAAACAGTAGCTTCACGTTACCTGGCACACTTGTAAGTATAATCAGTTAAAGACAGCTGAATCTTTCTCTTTCCATCCAAGAGAGGTGTTTTAGTCCAACAGAAGAGCTGGAAAACTTTACTGCCTAAAAAGAATAGTTTCTTTTATCGGTTCCAAAATACCCAGCTGTGATAATGTTGACTGTGACTAACTGATTTTGGCACAGCTTTAATAGTCCTTCAGAGAAGAGAATTCTATTTGCTACATGCAAATACATCATCAGTTCAAATATTTGCAGGTATCAAATAATGATATCCAAACAAAAGAACTCTTCCAGGGTTTCCTACCATCTATTCTTAGCAGTCAGAAAACAAATTTACTGTACTAACATTAGTTAACATTCGGTAGCTGTGTAGAGATCAAAGTAGTTACTAAATACAAGTATCACAACAATAACAGAACAGCACTCAGTTATTTACAACAAACTTCAACAGTCACACCTACACAAACTAGAATATTGCCTTTCCCTTCCCACCTCCAAAGTCACACACTTCAAATAAAGCCCACTCTGGTATGTGAAGCAAAGTGTATGGAGTTAAAAGTATGATCAATTTACCCCAACAGCAGATGTAGTTACAGACTACAGAGGCTCAGGAAGGAACTTTCTAATACCTGCATGATCCTTGCCTCTTCAACCTAGACTCCACTGCAGTAGCACAGGATAAATCTGGGAACTCAACAACCAGTAACACAGAACAGCCTAATACCTGGCATAAAATGCTCTCACTGCCACTATGATCACTGCACAGGCTTTCCACCTCTTGGCAAGATTACTTTTCCTCATGCCCCAAACAACTGAGAGGAGGAATATAAAATTGTTTATTTGGTATTACAAGAATAGAGGAAACATTTATGGGGTAAAAACATGAAGCAGCCTACAGAGAGAGTCTGGAGTAAAAATGCTATTAATTTAACCCTCACATTCACTTTGGAAAACCCAGCCAAAATGTGTTAAACATATTAATACATGACAGAAAAGTAAAGAAGACATGTGCAACACATGGCTTTGTCTTCATTAATGCCAGATTACCATTTGGTACATTACCATTTTGTATGACCACTACGCAATACAAATTTATGCCCAAGCAAGCACAGGCACTAGTACATCTCTGTCAAGTTTGCCTGAGTGCAGGATGCTGCATTCAAGCCGA
>VWZV01012916.1:1214742-1297668 GCA_013397155.1 Irena cyanogastra | reverse complement strand
GCCCCCGCCCGGGTCAGGCGGCAGCGGGCGGGGCCGAAGGGTCGCGGCTCTGGCGTCACCCGGCGCCGGGGGGCCTGAGCCCGGGGCGGAGCTTTGTCAATTAATAAATAGCGCTGAACTGTGCAACTTGTCCCTTCTTTTGGTGGTGGTTTTTTTTGTTGTTGTTGTTGTTGTTTTGTTTTCTGTTTGTTTGTTTTTGTGAGTTGGGTTTTTATTGTTTTGGTTTGGGTTTTTTTCGGGGGGGAGAGGGTTGGAAGGCTGCACAGAAGACTGAAAATGCAAAATTGGAAATGCAGAGGTAGAAAGCAGCGCGTCTCATACCGTATCCCTAATTAAACTTCTTAATTTTTTTTCTTTTTTTCTTTTTTTAATGCTCCTGATGTTTGGGAGGAACAGAGGTCTGCATGTTGATTTCACTTCACCATAACTTAGTTTCGCTGGGAACATGAAGATCGCATCTCTGTTGTCTTCTGGTTTCTGTGGCTCTCACCACCATCTAGGATCAACATGTCAAACTGAAAAATGATGTATAGCCCCAGTGATACCAGGGGTTTTTTTCCTATTGTTTTCCAGTAGCCAAGTGACTTTGTCATTTGTAAGGAATTGAGTTAGTAATTTAAATCCATATATCTGCTCATCTTTTAATAAGAATCTGTAACTCTAATGAGCTGCACATATGTGTACAAAAGCACATATACCCAACTTCTAGTTACAGAGTTGGTATGAATATCCAAAAAATGGAAAAATAAGGCCTAAAGCTGTCATTCTCAAGTCTCTTTCATGCCATGTTCTCACACTTCATTATGGTTGTTACTTTAATTGTGCCAAAGAGGCAGGCTGCACTGATCAAGGTTGTATTTCCAAAGGTGGCTGTCTCCAGGTGAGACTTACTTACCAGCCTGGGCAAGCTGGAGCCGGTTGCCACCCTAAGTGCTGGGCTGTGGGAGGAGTTAACTGCATTTGTGCACTGGTGCTGTGTAAAAAAACAAAAAAAAAATTATCTCACTAAGCATCCAGCACTTGCTTTAGAACATGAACACTGATGTTGTCAGTCAAACTTCCAACTTCTCAGTGAAATAGCTGCTCAAATTACTGGATATAATCTGGCAGTATATCACTGATCTGCAGATTTGATAGTCAGTGCTAAAAATCTTCTGCAGCTTGACTTCCAAGTAGAAAATTTCTAGCTTGGTTAAATCTAGCAAAGGTGCATGCCATGGTGCATGACTCTTTAGCTGTGCTAGCTCTTCTAGAACTTGCTGGCTTCCAGCCCTTTTAAGGCTCACTAACTTGCTTTCTCAGGTACTGTGTGTGTATACTGACTGCGTTCATCCTTTAGCACACCCAGGACCACAGACCATAAGAAATTCGTAGTAAATGTTGACTTTAGGTAGTGGCAGCCCTGTCCAGCACTGCCCTTGGCAGATGGGTTTATCTCAAAGTTTCATTTAGCTCCAAAGTATGTCTGGAAATTTGTCACGTAGTGTGGTTTCTAGCATAACATTTTTCTAGGAATTCTGTGTTCCAAACTTTTCACATGCCTGCTCTTCAGTCGTCTTCCTACTGACAAGAAAGAGAGAGCAACCTGAAAGAGAAAAAGTTGTTCACACATTAGAGAGAGTTCCTCTTTCTGAACAGCAGTGATGATGAGAGACAAGCTGTCCACAAATCAGGGGTGGTTCCTCTTTCCAAACCACAGCGAGGACAATATTTGGATGTGAAGCAGTGTGTGGACAGATGAGGGTTTGGCCTGGTGGAGAGGGCCTGAAACATTTGTTTAAGCAGGTGGTAGGTTGCACTCAGGTAACTAGATGTCACTGGATTATGTTATGTGTGTATATGCAAAACTTACAAGGAAATAAAAAATGTTTTTATAACAAAAAGTGACACTGTCTTTTGAAGCAGGGCTACAAGACAATAGAAGGACTTTTAAAGTTTTTTAATCATGCAGGAGGTACCTTTGCCAACACTTTGTTTTGTGGGAGCAGACCTTGTGAGGTCCAGAAGTTGATGGGTGGGCAGCAGCGTCAAAAGCGAGGGAGGGATGAGCTGGACAGGTGAATACCAAGGCTGTGCTGTGAGCTGTTGTAGGAACACATGGCCACATGTGCCCTGACAATCTTTCCTTCCGCCAGACACTGCTCTGCTGTATCACCCCCCACATCACAGGGCAGCTTGTATCTGTTGTGAATTTATATAAGCCCCAGTACTTTTGCTTTAGGTCAGATTTAGACTGAGGGGTGAATTGCTATCGTGACATGTTCCCTCCTACAGTTATAGAAATAAACTGCTTTTTCCTTACCTGAATCTGCAAATTTTAAACTGTGTGTTTTTTCTGGGAGTCTTTAACCTCATTTGTAAGCACTAATTCTGCTTATGGTAAGCTATATCCTTAGTGATTTCAATCTTAACAACCACTGTGGGCTTGCTTAACTTTTGTCTGCACTTTCATAAAAATAATTTCCCCCAAATATCTCCTTTTTTTATTTTAATAACATAAAGTTCTATGCAATCTAGGCAATATCTGTGAATATATCTGTATTAAGGTATATAGGCATGTAAATATATTTCTAAGCTATTTAAACATCACAAAGAGTAAAATCATTGGGAGATCTCAAACTGATCTGTAAATGCTAACAAATCTGGGGGAGTGAGGCTGTGAGTAAAAATGATGTGAGAATTCTCCTGAACCACTTAGTTGTATGCAAATAAATTTCATTGACTCACACCAAATGCCAGTACAGCTGTAACCTGGTTACACATCCGATGGGAATCAGGCTGCATAGACAGAGTGCTTTAAGTCAGCAGCCCTCAAATCACTGATGGAAGCACGATAAATCACTGTTGTGTGGGTACAACTGAATATGTAATTATTCCACAGCTCCTAACAATAGTAAAAACTTTTGTGGTAGATGAATAGGTGTTCTCAAGTCCATAATCGTTTGCGGAAAAATTATCCTGAGGCCAAGCGAGGAAACAGCAATAACAGCTGACAAAGGTAATACTGCACCTTTTTAAAATTATGCCAGCCACTGACCTCAGACTGAACTGGCGCTTTGTTGAGGTGCAAGAATGCATCTTCAGCATCTCTGTGCAGTGCTGACAGCCTTGAGCTACAAGCATGGCTAATGCACTTAGAGCAGATGAGTATGAAACATCTGGAAAGGCACTTACTTCCTGAGACGATCCCATCTGGGATGGCCAGTCCCAAAGGGTGGTGGAATAACCTGGCTGTTACCAGTACAGCCTTGGGAAGAAGGAGGCTCTAGTTCAAAGAAACAGATCCAGGTCCAGACAGCATCTGTGCACTACATTTGGCCGTGCGCCAGGCTGCTGCCATCTTGTGCAAGGCTTTTCCCTGCCTTTTGCTAGAAGCGATTATTTGCATGTGTGTGATCACTGAATGCTGTCTCCCTAGTCTGCTGTGTTCTTATATTGTACCTACAGAGCAAGCACAGAAAACCAAGACCATTTTATGGGATCCCAGATTTAACATTTCTGACTGTCAGAAATACTACAAACACGGTCCTCAAGCTCAACCTTAGAAAAATGTTTCTGGAAAGGGATCAATGTACTCTTGGAGGATCTGCTAATGGGCACAGCAATGGGAGAATGAGAGAGACGGATGATGGACCAGCTTAAGTTGACTGGAAGTTCAGTTTGTTTATTCAGCAATACATAAAATGAGTTGACAAAAATGGTCAGAAGAGGAAATACCAGGGAAATATCTGTTTCTGTAAAGTCTAGTGGTAACAAAGCTCTTCTCTTGGATGGTTTATAGGTGCTGTGACAGACCACAGAAAGCTGGGCACCACAAAACTCATGTTATTCACACATGTTGATAATGCTGGTTGTTCCATTTGGAGGAAGAATTAATTCAAACGCTGATGGAGTGACTATTCCATCATGCCCCCTTTGTGGCACTTGGAATAGTGGATACTTTATTACACAGCAGCTACATGTTTTCCAGAATGATGTGACATACTATAAGGCTGCAGAAAGCAGCAGAGGTGTTGAGATATATTTCTTTTAGCACCAAAGCTGGAAAAGTATGCTGCTGTCAAAAAAGAGAGACTGTTGTGGAGCACTTTGCACTTTGTGCAGGAGTGAAACTGTATACAGCTAATAAATAATACTGAATTATGATACTTATCCTGGGTTTCTTGGTTGTTGTTTTACAGGTTTTTTGAAGGGGGTGGAAGGCTACACAGGAGATTAAAAATGCAAGATTGAAAGTGCAGATTTAGAAAGCAGTGCATCTCATACTTAATCCATAATTAAATATATTTTTAATACTCTTGATGTTTAGGAGAAGCAGAGGTCTGCATAGTGATAGCACTTTGCCATAAATTATTTTCTCTGAGAACATGAAAAGTAACTTCTCTTCTGTCTTCTGGTTTCTGTGGCTCACACCACCATCAAGCACTAATTTGTCTAACTGAAAACTAATGTATAGCATCAGTAAAAGCAAGTGTTGTTTTTTCCATGTTATTCACATCCAAGTGGATTTGCCTTCGTAATAAATTTAGTAATTTGATTGCATACAGTCTCTTTGTCTTTTAATAAGAATCTGTAATTCTAATTAGCTGTGTGTGTATACAAAAGCACATAAACCCAAACTTTACAAAATTATATTGGCAGAATTAAGGCCTTGTGATATACTGTATGTAAGAATAAATTTCATCAAGATTTTGCTACAGATGATGTGGGGGAACATCTGTTTTCCTAATGATTTAGATGAGGCAATCTGCGACCCTGCCCATGGAAGTTCTGGGTCATCTTCTTGTAGATTCAGCTCTTGACAATTTGAAATTCAGACCAACCAATCTCCTGTTGCTTAAATTAGAATGGGCCTGAGGGCTGTTATTTTGTAAATAAAAAAATAAAAATTTTCTTGCATCTTCCTTTGATGAACCTGGTATTGGCCAGTTTTCAGAATATAGACTTTAGACTGATCCTATGGAGTTATATTAAATACTAGATTTAAAACATCTGCTTATGTAGATCTCCTCTCCTCTTATGTTTAAGGTATGTCTGTCTTTGGATAAATTTCACAATCTATTTGGAGTCTCACTATGTGTATGCGAGATGAAGTAGATTTTTTTTTCCTCGAGTGGGAAGTGGATAGCTTTCCCAACAGCTTTGTACTTAGAGACTGTGTGTTTTACTACATGGCATATATGTCCTGTAATTACATCTGTTTTCCCCACCTAGGAAAAAAAATTGAAGAAGTCATATATCTCTATTTGTTTTGAAATACAAGCTCCTCAGATTGATGGGCAGGAATTCAAACAGAGTAATTGTATTTATCTACTGAGTAAACTCAAGCAATCTGGCTCTGCCCAACTCTGTACATAATGCTCTGGATGAAACGTGAATATTCTTCTAGTTCCCAAGTCTAGGTGCTGAGTCCACCCATGGCTTTCTCAGAATCAGGATGAATCCTGTGCACGTGTCTTCTGTCTCTTGGTCCTTTGGTTACCCAAAGAGGTGTTCAGTGAGATGCTTGGTGGATCAACATCTTGAGCGTGCAATGATATTCATCCCAAAGTGCCTCCATATGCCCATGGCAGAACTCAGAGTACTGTGAGAATACTGAGGGTTCAGCTGACACTACATAAACACTTCCAAACAGTTTATGGATCAGACATAACAAAATGGATATTTCTTAAACAAAGTGTTCCGTAGAAACGCTGATCTTTGGTAAATACATCTTGAACTGGAAAATGGATCTGGACTTCAGTTTACATATGTGCGGTTTTAACTTTATTACTAAGCCCATTTATCTGAAGGCATGTGTAAACCTTTGAAAAATAAAATCCTCCATTTGTAAATTACGTCATTCACAAGGCCTGTTCACCATCAGATGCAATAATTTTAACCTTGTTGTTCTTTTCCTTTCAGTTTACTGTCAAAATAGTATTTTGTAATGCTATAATTTCTTTTTAAGAATGAATGCTGCAGTCAACTCTTTTAATTGACAGAAGTGCAATTGGAATTTTTGTATCTCTATTCTGCTCTATTCCAAACTGAAACTGAAAAGGTTTGTGTCTAGCAGAACTGGGCTAGAGGTATGCTGTTACTGTATAGCTAGATGGCAGCATTTACATTGCTTTGAGAAAAACTGTAGTTATTTGTACAATTTGGCTGCTCTGTTACAGTTAAATGGCATGGTCCTATTCTGAAATGTGCTGCCTGAGAATATCTGAATAACTAACACATTTGAAAATCTGACCATTTCATTTAGGTGTCTAAATTGGAGGTTTATACTTTGGCCTTACAGATAATGAGTATGAAATGTAGTACTTACCCATTTATCTAAAAGGATAAAAATCTGATTATGTGCATACATCTTGAAAATAGACTTATTTTTAGTCCGTTTAGCCTGAAATCAGGCTTTGTTGTATCTCATACAAGATTCCATTTATGTAAGAATTTTGTGTCATTAAACAACCTACAAGGTTTTTTGGATGATACAAAAAATTACTTCCCTTCTGTTACAGAAAAAAAATACTTATTCAACACAGTCTTTAGGAATCTCCAACTAGCTCCTCCTATCATCTATTCCAAGCCTCACCAATCTCCTCGAGGATAACCCCACCACCTCTTTCCTTGCCCTGTAAAGGGACAAGGAAACATTTCAGAATATTAGCCCTTTTTTCTCCCTACTTGTTGAAGATGTTTATTTGTCTAGTCCAAGCTACTACACACAGAAACATCCTGTTCCTAACATTTCAGCCCACATGAAGGTGAGCCTTGGAAGACCCAGGACAGGGAGCTTGGGCTCCACTGGCTCACAGAGTCTGAGACATACACAGAACGCTCTACTGTGAGCAAGGTTTTTCCACCTTGTCCTTTCAGCTTTCTGTAGGATGACCTGAGCCCTGAGGCTCATTTGCTAAAAGCCTACTTTGCGATTATATGCATCTTTGGATGTCCAATGCTCTATGATAAATAGATTTTTTTTGCACTCAGTTGAAGACCAGGGTGAGTTGCAAAGGGCTGAGTGGACAAAAAACACAGAGGAGTGAGAGCAGGGAGATGAGTATTATGGGAGATAAGAAGGAGACAAATAGGCATGGGCAATGGTTCTGTGCAGCACAGACAGTACTTTGTAAATCAAAGTAAAGCCTTTGACACCATTTCCCACAGCATTCTCCTGGAGCAACTGGCTGCTCATGGTTTGGACAGGTGCACTCTTCACTAAAAAGTAAAACCTGGCCAGCTGCTTGGGCCCAGAGAGTGGTGGTGAGTGGAGCTACATCCAGCTGGCAGCCGGTCACTAATGGTGCTCCCCAGCTCTCAGTACTTCATCAATGATCTGGACAAGGGGGTCCAGTGTCCCCTCAGTCAGTTTGCAGATGACACCAAATCAGGTGGGGGTGTGGACCTGCTGGAGGGCAGGAAGGCTTTGCAGAGGGATCTGGACAGGCTGGATCCAAAGAGCTGAGGTCAATTGCGTGAAGTTCAACAAGGCAAAGTGCTGGGTGCCGCATTTGGGTCACAACAATCCCAAGCTGTAAGAAGGAACCTTTAGGATTGTGCTGACCTGATCTGGAGGCAAAAGGAGATCTTGGCATTGCCTTTTCTGGTAAGCTGTTGCTGCGGCCTCAGCAATCAAAACAGTACTGAGTTTATCTCTGCTACCGCAGTTCAATTATTTGTGTATTTCAGCTAACTGACCTTGGAGAAGCTATTGAAAGATTGCAAGAACCTTTTCTGCTGCTCTCTGTAAATTTTTATCTCTTGTTTGTGGACTAAACTGCACAAAAGAAAGCAGGATAGCTGTGTAATATACAGAGGTGTGAGCCTGAAATGAAGTAATACTGCAGTGAAAAATAAGGCTTTGTTCAGTGTCTGTACTGCAGACTATACAATAGCAGAGAGATGCTTGCACATATTTTCAATATTTCTGCATAACACTGAAGGTTGTATTGTGGCCATGTCTACTTGAAGTCATAATGTAAAATGTAAACATGATTTTATTAGCTAAAATGCATCATTAGGTTTCAATTCAGAAATTCTGGATTTGCAGCCTTGTTTTGATTATGTTACTTGCTAACCCACAGACAAAAATCTTCCTGAATTTTCTTGATTTCTGTAAATCCAATGCCTGTGCTTTTTATTTTATGAGAAAGTTTTTATATCTACCAGGTTGATAGACAAAAATTGCCATCAGAAACTGACATAAAGCTCCAAACTTTTTTCAAATGGGTAATATCAAGTAAAGATCAGTAAATCTCATAATAAAAAGCTGTATAGTATGGAACAATGGTCAATAGTTCATTAAATCTAATCATCAGAAGCTGTAAAAGTTGAATGAAATAGCCACCTGAAAGTTCACAGCTCTGTTATTAATACTTAGGCAGGAAACTCAGTGGGAAGGCTTGACCTTGAATATACAGGTAAACATGCTAGGTAATACATGAGTTTGCAGTATGATTGAATTTATTTTTAAATTTGCCGAAACATAGAGAAAAATGAGACCACAATGACACAGACACCTAAGTATTTTTAAAATGTAATGTACTGATGTGCTGTGAATGGACCTACATCTGTAGGATTTTGTCCAAGTATCTAGAAAATTTGTGACTTGTTAACCTCTCTGTTTATGCTAATTCCTCTTTCCTAGGTTAGGAGGCTGCATCCATTACCTAGACACGCCTCATGATTTTTCCAGCTTGGATATTACAATATTTAAATACCTGAAGCATAATTAAAAATTGAACTTTAAACAAAAGCTTTGTTATTTGTCTTTATGTACTTCCTTAGATAAACTGCCTAGTACAAGTGTTGGCAATTTGTATAAATAAGCTACAGTAAAATCAGTTTTCTTCATTCAATCTTCTTGAATGAAGGAGAAATATGTATTAAATTTAGTGGACATGAAACTTTCCTGAAATGAAATTGGTATTTTTTAACTTTCTTGAATTTATATTAAACTTCAGAATTACTGTAATTGAAATATTTAATATCCACATTTTTTATAAAGAGAATATAAGGAAAACCCTTCTGGGACTAATTTAAAACAAACAAGTCCCAATAACTATCACTGAGAGCTCTTTAACCTACAAGATAAAGCATGTGCATGATATTGAAATGCAAGTAACAAGGTAATATCTCTATGATTACATTTAAATGAGTTTCATACACTATTCCCTCAGTGGCTGAGACATTATTGTATTCCAGAATGATTATTTTATTACCTCAAATATTATTTATTTAATAAAATATTTAAGAAAACATAATGTGCAGCTTAATTAAAGCTAGTGTTTTTTTAATGTGCATCATCTCAATAAATGTTACTAAGGAATTAACCTGGCTTGAAGTCTGTATACCTGTAGGACCAAAACATCCTTTCACTTTCCCTCTTGCAGAGCAAATGAACTAATAGTCACTTCACCCTTTGAGAACTCAGGAATTCATGCTGTTTGCACACTAGTGAAATGCAGAAAGGCCAAGGGCATAATGACCTTAACAGTCAAATCATCCTGGTTCAAATACCAACCAAACAAAAACAACACATGAAGAACCGTTTTCTTTTTTCTTTGATTTGACAATTGTTTTAATGCCTTTTATACCATTTTAGGTAGGTTTCCATCATCTGCAGACCTGGGATGGGATGGCAAACTGCAGCATGGAGCTGAGAAACTTGTTGAAATAGCCCTGCTACCAGAGAAAATGCAGCACCACCAGCACCCTAAGGATCTAAAATATACCCTCTAGGCTGTTTCTGTGGTGTGCAGTAGTTAGTTCATTTCTTTTGTTTGCATAAGCTAACAAGAAGCAGTAGGACATGGATCTCTGCAAAACTGAGGGGCTGTGAGAAAGGCACACCTCTGTGCACAGGGAGGCACCTGCATTTGGGCATGGTGGCTTGCAACATCCAGGAAAAGAACACTTCTGCACAGTACCAGTACTGCACCTCAAAATGAAAGGTAAATTAGCTTTCCTCACAATATGCCATGTTCCTCTTGGACTGTTCAAATGCTCACTTTGTTCTAAGTTAAAGAAAATGTGGTTTTGAAGACACTCATTCTCTATGACTTGTTTTTACTTGTAAAGTGCTTTAAATTCAATACATATTTACTCAAGTGGAACTTGTTCCACTGTTCTTGTCAACTGCATATATTTTGTAAGTATTTTCAAGAGCTGCCTGAGTAAAAAAATAGAAATTCAAGAGCAGAATATTGTTCTCCTGACTTTAAGGATGGGTAGTTAAGTTGTTTATATAGTTTACTTGGGTTTTTTTTGAAGCCTTTATTTAAAAAAAAAAAAAAAAGTTCCTGTATACTTTTTTGTCTGGTAGGCATGAAAAAGTCAGTACCTTAAAAATACTTTTGGAATTAAATTAAGGAGCCAATCCCAACCTACATGCAAATTAATCCTTATTGAACTGAATTCTGTTTTAACAGGACTATACCCATTAAAGGTGAGACAACTTCAAACTTGTCTAGTTTGAAATACTTAAAGAGGACTTACAGCCCCTCTGAAAGATAGCACTCTCATTTTCTTGTATTAGATCTTTCTGTCTCAGCTTTTACACTTAAAGTAAAAGCAGCATTTTCTACAAATCAACTATTGCCCTGCCGTTAATTTTCCCTTCTGGAAAAGATTACAGACAAAAAAATCTCAGAGATTAAAAACAAGTGATAACAAAAAGAAACCTCGTGTAAAGCAACAAGTATGGCAGATACCACATTTCCCTAAACACATGCATGGACTGCTCCCTCCTAAAAAACATACTTGACTCTTGTAACCTTACTGAAAATAATCCTGTTCACTTGTTAGCCAGCACTGACTACGCTATCCTGTTTGGTAGCACCTGACGTTAAGGTCAGTGCATGATCCCAGTTGTTAGTCTATGTTAAATGCACTCAAATAGAGATATAACAAGACTCTGACACTACCATAAAGTCTTGAACCAAATTTTTAAAGAGACTGATGGATTGAGAGAAGTTAACGTGAACCTGCTAGCAGGCTGATATCATATGAAAGGAAGAAACAAAAGACAATGTATGGCTGAAGTAATAGCATATAGGTATGGAAAACTGAAGTTCTACTAACAGTTCAGTGATAATCAGGACATTGCACTACCTGTGCTAATATAAGGGTTCTGGAGAGGAGAAGAGCCCTCTCCAGACTAGTGCTTACATACTCTTTCTGACTGTAAAGTAGAAAAACTTGATGAGGTACTGGGAAGGTTTATATGATTAAGAGCAATGGGCCAACAAATGTTCATTATCAACCTGGGTCAATCTAAAGCACCTCAGGCAGCCATGTGGTATAGTTAAATCAAACTTGGCAATTGTGCTGAAAATACATCAAACTGAAGTTGGTTCAGAAATTCCTTGAACAAATTCTGTCATTAACTGCAGAAAAACCTAGCTAATCATCTTACAATAATATACTATTTAAGCCTGAACCCATAATTGATCAATTTACTTTGTGGAGACGTTCTTGAAACAAACATTCTACTTTGAAAATATAGAGTAAATGCCACAGAAATTTATGAATAAAATATTTGTTAGTAAAATAATTGAACACAGTCCTCAGAATCAGCAGATAATCCCACCACTTTCCCACTCTTACAGGCTCTTATTGCTGTGAGGGCTGTTGCCGTGTGTGTTCTTGGAGTACAAAGCACAGTGCGGGGCTTAGTGCTGGCAGTGCTAGCCAGAGCAAATTATCTACTTTGTGCAGTAACCCCTTTCTGAGGAGCAGCAGTGGTGGCTGCAGTTGGTGAGGGCTGGGAGCTCTGAAGCTGGAAGCAGAAAGGATGTATGTCCAAGGCCTTGTACCTGTGTTGTGATTCGCTTTCTACACAGCCCAGGAGGTGTCTCCCTGTGGGACAGGTACAATACACAGGTTTTCTGTGAAGCACTTGAAAACTTGGAGTGTTTTCAGTCTCCAGACAGAAAGAAGAAGGCATGCAGGGCCACCAAGCTGTATTGTCACACTGACTCCTAAAAAAGTCTGGGAGTGCTGGGGAGGTTCAGGCAGGCACTCGGGCACTGCTCTCTCTTTGTCAAAGCAGCTGCATTTCTTGCAAAAGTGACAGTCAGGATCAGTAATTTGGAAAACTGCAGGAAGGTATGTCTGCTGTAACAGCTGTAAATCTGGAGGAATGAGGCCCAGGTGATGTGGGGTGCCAGCTGTGCTGGGAGTAGCTGGGGTGTCAGGCAGTGGTGGCAGCTGTGAGAGTGCTGGGTGGCTTTGAGGAATGGTGGGGCAGCCCCAGAGAGGCAGCCAAGGACAAGGACAGGCAGGGTCCAACCCAGCTGGGTGTGTAAGGGCACACGAGGCTGTGTATGGGATCTGGGGCAGGCATGTGCTGTGGAAGCTCCTGCAACAGCAGTTGTTTGAAAACTGATGAACTGCATCTTGCTTCACCCCTGCCAAGACCTAAAGAGCTAAAAAGTTCTTGTATTTCCCAGCCTCTCCCCATGGTACATCCCACTGGCCTGGGGGGGAAGCTGCCTACACTGACCCTGCAGCTTTGATGTAAGCAGCTGGTCTTCTATATCAGCTGGAGAAGCTGATTTTCACAGCTCATCCTTTATCTGTAGAATCGCTTGAGCTCTTCCTCAGAAATGGCTGAATTTCTGTGATTCCTTTGTCTGGTATATGCAGTTAATTAAAATCTCTGTGTGCAAAACTTTTTTGAATGAAGCGTCCTAAATAAGTATGTTATTATCATTGCCAAAATGATTTTGAAACCCTGCTTATCTCCATATTTTTTTCCTAGTTTGGTTCCTTTGGAAAAAGGCATAAAAATAATGAATAATGTGGTGATACCATCTTTTCTATTGCTTTAGTTTTCTAGATGTGTCAGTATTATCTGTTTCAGCAGTCATCATTGCACAGAGTAGACATGAACTCTCATTAGGAGACTGCATTACAGCTTAAATTACACTTAGCCATCACCTTGAATTTTTTTGTATGTCCTTCAAGCAAATTCCAAGCTAGAAAATCATTACTAATACCTTAGTACTCCTGGTGTACATCACCTTTACAAACAACTCAAGTGTTAATAGATTAAATTTATACTAAGAAATAGTGTCCCTTGTTCTCATAAATGAAACAAATCCTATCACTTCACTGTTTTCTAGCTAAAGCTGGAAAAACACTCGGTTTATGACTTGGAGACAGCAAGTAAAGAAGCAATATGCATCACTCATTGATTCTTTTCTTCTGAGACTAGTATCAGCTGGAAGCTGCACATAAATATTCTATGTTGATCAATCAATACACAAATGTCAATAGGCGCATAGAGAAGGCGGCTTTCAAAGAGCCATTTATGAAAGACTTCTTAGAGATGCTGCTACCAGTGGCAGAGAGTGGCCTCCAGTGTATTTGGTTTTGGTATGAGTTTCTACAAGTTGTAGACTAGTTGATGTGTACACTAGTCCTAATTAGCAGGACTGTACCTCAGCTGGAAGCGTTCTCAGCAGCTAACACCAGCAGCGCTACAACTCCCTGTAGAACAGAAGAAATGTGTGGCTGTCACTGCTGTACTCTGGTCTTGGATTACAAAGGTGTTGCAGTCTATTAGTAAAACAAACTGCAGGTTAGAAGACCAGGTATTTTGGATCTCACAGTGGTAGGGCTAAAATCTACACAGAGGTTCAGGTGCAGTAACAATTTCTTTGAAATAGACTGAGCAAATCTATTATTTTTTAATAATAACCAAAATCAGCTATAGATATTTTTTAAAAAATCTAGATACAGATTTAAGCACCAGAGAAGGTGCCTGGTAAATGCTAAAACAAAGACCAAAGAGCACTGGAGACAAACATTCTTATCAACTTTTTGCTAGTTTCTTCTCACATTAGCTTCATCCATTAGGCCCAGAGTGGGTGCATGGGGCACCCCACCAGCTTTGCCTTCTTGCAGTGCCTTGCAGCAGCCAGCTCTTTGTTTTTCTCTTTAGTTACATTTCTCAGCTTTTCTTTGAGTTTCTAAGTCCTATGGTTTATCTTTTTTGGCTCACCAGAGGGAGATAACAAGAATAAACCTCTTTGTTCCAACAGTGATAAAAGCACAAGAGGGAAAGATGGTATCCTTCATCTTCCTTCAAATCAGCAGAAGGTGGTCTGAGAGAATGCCATACGTAGGAGGTTGTGGATTGAGGAGGTATATTGAGCCAACATGAGGCCAGGGCGGTTTGCTTCATCCTCCTGGCAATCCAGCAGTGAAAGATTTGCAGAAGAAAAATAAGTCTGCAACAATTCCTATACATGTCTATCCAAAACATCTATCTCCTAGGGGGAAGAAAAGCAGTAACAAATCGTTCAAGAACATGGGTAGCAAAAAGATCCTGACCCTGCAAGCTGCATATCAGAATCTCCTGTAAGCTTTGGGACCAATTTGTAGGCAACAGCTCTCCCAGCACTCTAGCACTTCATTTTGCAGGGTAAGATTACACTGGGCAAGTTAGCAATGGCAGTTTTAGCAGGACATGGTGGTTTGCTTTTTCCTACCATGAAGAATTCAAATAATCTCTGTAGCATTCTCAGCCCCATGGGAGCCTGAGGACTGTTCTACGCCATTGAGACAGTGCAGATCAAGAATTAAAGGGTAACCATTCCTGGTCTAGACAGCACTCTGAGCATAAAAATCTGAACTTCTGCTAAACCATAGCTTTTTTCAGAAAGAGATGTTTAACATACAGAAATCAAAATGAGCATGGAGCCCTTGGTGGCCCAGGTCATTAAACTAAAGTTCCTTCTCCTGCTTATTATGTCAGCATTGTCACCACCAGCACTAACAATTTTATGAACCTAAGCTGTTGTTTCCCACACTTTTCAATGGTCTTATAACAAGTCCTCAGGAAAAAAAAAATCCTTTGTTGCAGAATAAAATAAATGCAACCCCCTGGAAATACTTATTTTATCTTAGTATCCCTTCTTGGCTTTTTGGTGGATTTTTTTGGTTAAGCCAGAAAGGAAGTAAGCATAACTCTATAATCTTGGTCTAAATTACCAGGCAGTAGATTCAGACCTTGGCTGTTTATCAGTGTGAGAGTGTTGGAATTGATCTCATGGGTAGCCCTGCTCCAGGTAGCAAGGCTGTGATGCTTTGGCAATGCATTCAGTGGAATGCCAAGCATTATCAGTTAATAAGAATCTTGTTATAAAGCCTGATTTCTGTATGCTGAAATAGTCATGCATGTTCCTTACTGAGAAGCTATGCACACTTTTCCAAAACCATTGTAAAAAGCATAAAGAAACAAGATGATTTTTTCTTAAATGTAGCATATCTTATTTTTCTTACATTTTTACTTTGTGGTAGGTTTGTACAGATAATGCTGTACATGGTACAATATATGTTGGCAGTATTATTGAAAAGCCAAGCACAAGGGAAGAAAAAATATCAAGTTTACCTCATTATCTTTAGGAGTCTCCAGATAAAATTGCAAATGGGTGTGTTTTCATAAAGCTTTCCAGTTCTACCCATCCAGTTCTAATTAAAGCTTTGTGTAAATTCACACATCTTGTCATAAGCACAGAGAAAGTATGGGGAAATCAAAAATTCAAGACACTCATACAGCCTTTTAATTTTGCATGTTTTACTATCTGTGCTTTGGATTGTTGCAGGGGAAGTTAATCCCTTCCCATCAAGAGAGCTTTTTTATATGTGTCTGTTTTAGCCATAGTAGCAGTACCTGCATGTGGAACACAAAATTCACACGTGAAGCTGAGCTAATACAGACACACAGAGACATCCACTCTCTTCCCAAGACCCTTGCAATACAATTTAAAGTGAGTTGCAAGCAAAAGGAATAATCATTGGGAAGAATGTGGGGAGAGGATAGGATATCTCAGATATCACTAAGATACAGAAGCCATTCCAGATTCAGCTGTCTTTCTTTTAATTTCCTATGTAGTGAGCATTTGGCTGGGTGGGTATTTCTGGCTGCCTCTAAAATCAGAGAAAAGCCTGCTCAGCTGGGAGGTGCATAGACAGATTTGTTCAGTGGGACATTTCTCCCCTCTCAAGGCCACGTCATATTTCCAGAAAGCCCCCATAAAAGCTTGTCTTCCTGAAAGCCAGGTTGCCTTTCCAACTCAGGGCAGTGCCGGGGTGTTTTTGCTGCCTTATTAATTGTGGTCTCTTGCTCCTGTTGGTCAGGGCTGCCCCCGAGTCAGGGAACTGATGCACTTTGCACGGCAAAACCTTGTGAGAGGCAAGGTGATGTTCTCATTAAAGAACATGGTGATGTTCTCATAACTGTGAATCCCTCAGGAACATCCTGACCTTCAAGAAACTCAGTTTGTTGTTTGAGCTGTTTTCTTCAGAGAGGCCGCTGGAGAACGCGGAGGAAAGGTCTGATGTGCAGGGCACACACTGACATGTTGGGCAGAATCATGGGGATATGTCACTGATGAATCATTTTGTATTAACTCACCTACAGCTCTACAGAGAATACAACTTGTAAAAAAATCGTAAAATGTTACCTCAGGTAGTGCATGGGAAATCAATTAATAATTAGTAATCCACTAATAACAACCAAGTTCTAAAGTTTAATAGAGTCTTGTGACATGAAGTTGTTTCAGATGGTTGTGAGGACTACAGATTTTAGGGTCTATAGATTTTATACCCATATGTATGCGTTTGGTTTCTTACTACCTTGGAATTTGTATAATCATATGCATATGGAAAAAATGCTGCAAAGCTCCATCAAGTCAGACAGATCACAACATAGTTTGGACATTTGCAGATGACCAGATGGATGGAGAATCACATCTTCTATGAAGTCAGGGGTGAAAGACCAGGCCTCAACATCTAACTTGAACAGTGAGAATAACACAAGACATAAGAATGTTTTTAGCAATTAATTAAGTAAAAGTGCATTTATCCTACATAGTACCTGTTATAGTGGCTTCTGAATATGTTGTTTTAGCAGCCTTATTAGCAAGTCTCAACAGATCAAGCAAAAAAACTGAATTGTGTCTTGGCAGTCACAACATTAGTCTGCTACACATTTAAACAGACTGTGGAAAGAGATTTTAACAGCTGAAGTCCAGACACCTGGCAAACAGAATGTTTTGCAAGGAGATTGGTTTATTTCATTTGACAGTTTTATTAAACTTTAATCACCTTTTCAATGAGCGCGTTGTTTTGTACCCGTTGTTCCTGTGGCCTAAATCAGGGACTTTTAAAAAGATGAATACTTATTTTTCTGATTCTCAAGCACAGTGCAGTTCTGCTGTCTTTCAGTATTAACTGTAAACCAGAGATAGAAATTGTGTAGATAAAGGAAGGCAATAAAACAAAATTAAAGTGCTGTCAATACTAGATTTGTCAGAAATTTAATGAGCTTTGCCATAATGGGTGCTGATTATAGGTAATGTTTCACAATGCCATTCATCACTCAACAAAATAATATACTTTTAGGAGACAGCTGTAACTGTGTTCTGCAATGATGGAAGTACTTACAGATGAGATTGATGTGTGCTGTGAGCAGGTGCCATTGCTACCATGCTTCAATTAAAAGCTGTGTGGATTATATGATGTTGAAGTTGTCTCTTACCCAGTGTTTGCTTCACAGAAAGCCTAAATAACAGTAACTGAAAACCCAGCTCAGCTGGAACTGTCTGCTGCTAGCCATTTCTATGGTTTTATACTGATCTGATGTTTGCCCCATTTCCCTCTGACCTCTACGTCTTCTCCATGGTGCAGCAATGCCTGTGGCGTGTGGAGGTGAAGCTTATTATGAGTCAGTAGCCAAAGGTATGATAAGGCTACTGCCCTGCCTGGAGACTGTGGATCCCCCAGCCCTGTGAATGAACAGCAGCTGGGCCTCATGGGGACAGCCTTTATGGCAAGCACTATACAGTGTTAAAATTTCTAGCATTTTAATTGCTCTATCATTGCCCCTGGTACCTAGGAACCTTGCTTCTACTTATTTTCTAGGGAAGCAAAAAACTCAGAGAGTTTACTGATGGATTTACAGGCAGATTTTCCAGCTAGGTCAGATCTTTCATTTGCCTTCCATGCTTTTTTCACAGCTAGTTGTTTCCACTGATAACTTTCCACTTATGTGGATAAGAAAATTAGGTCAGTCACATCTGCTGGGTGTCATCCTCTACTCATTTGCATTGGTGTAACCAGGTACACCAATAAAATAGTTACACCTGTAAAAACAAGAGGGGGAGGAGCAGCTCTCAGCACAATGACTCACACCTGGTGGGTGTGCACATGTAATCTCAGAAGTGTATTTCATGGTGGGGAATCTGACTGGAAACTGATCTTTTGTGTTCACAAAGAGACTTCAGCATGGACACAGGTACTCATACAACCAAAAACAGGAAACCATTTCAATTCCATATTCACCTTTATGTTACTTGTTACTTCAGCTGCCATCACGCAAAAAGTATTGGCTGGATTTCTTGATAGCAGTGTTTGAGAAGACTACATCAAACCTAATAAAAATGGCAGTTTAGGAGGAATGCTATGGTATGTCACTCCATCCTTGTTGATGCTGATAATCTTACTCACACAACCACCTCCTCATTATTAGAGCCCTCTTCATCTGGAGGAGTACCAAAGAATCCAAAATCTGGTCACCTATTACCTGGAGCTGCTTCTAAGGTTCAACAAAATATTTCTGAAGCTAAGAAAGAGATTGTTTATCTGCACTAAGATTTTAATTGGTACCCCAACCAACAGTATTCATCAAATATGTAGCCACTGCTTTATTTCAACTACCTTTTGTCACTGATCCATCTGATATCAAGACATCAGGACATCAAGAATGTAGGAATGAGCCCATGGATGGTAATGTGAGGCTATGGCAGATGTTCTGGGTAATCTAATATGGATGGGGAAGAAAAAAGCAAACCCCTATTTAGATGACCATTATCAATGTCTCTCACCGTACAGTGCATATAGGACTGGACTCAACATTGACATTGAGTTACTTAACACTGAATAGTCCAGGGTAAGCTAGGCAACTCTAAATCTAGGGCATTTTCTGGTATCCTTCTAAATATAAGCCAAGGCATAGATAGGAAACTTTTGCCTTTTTGAGGCATGCCCAACCACTTTTGGGTTGAGATTTGTGAAAGTGATTTTCTTCCCTTTTTTTGGACACTCTGAAAGATGCTATGAAATGTTGTAAAAAAGGCCTACTAGCCCTTCAATGAAGTCACTGACTCAATAACTCAATAAATCAATAATAAATAAAATAAATAAATGAAATAACTGAGAAACCTCATTTTTTTCTCCAGGTATGGTTAGATGAAGATACAAATCTCCTGAGAATCACTACAAAATCCAAAATGGTGCAGCCCAGTTCAATACCTGGTAGCCTGAAAGTTGACTTGGATCAACACCTGAGGAGTTTTTAGACCATCGTTTCCCTTTGGATATTCATAGTGTGTAGACATGTTCCGTTTGGTGTTTCTCTTATTTCATGGGGATGAGATCCAAGCTCAGTGCCCAACACTGCCCATGCAACACAGCACACCCTCCTTCCAGTACCTGCATCACCCCGAGCTCCTCTGGACTGAGGGAGAGCCGCGTTCCTTGGTAACTCCTTGTTGTCAGACCACAGCTATTCGGGTGTCATGTCGTTTGTTTCAGCCTGGTTTTATTGATTCAGTAAATAACTCCCTTGATTACAGCAGTTGCAGTTTTCCCTGGAGTTACATTTGGCAACAACCTGCTCACCCTTCTTTAACTGCACTGTTAATTAGGAGGCCTGTGTTTCCCTTCTTGTCAAAAGCAGCTAAGCTCGTTGCCACTGGAATTCTTTCTTCTCCCTTCTCCTAGGGTAAGAGAACAGTGATTGTTTGTTTGGTTACACTTCAAGTCTTTTGTATGCTTTTAATAAAATGTGTAATTAATACTTTGAAAGGGTGTTTCTTCCCTTCTGTCTGAGCGCCTCTTGAGCACAACTTTTCAATGGCAATAAACAAAACTAAAGAACAGTTAATTGCGCTCCCAGCATGACTCTGACATTACATGGAATGCTGCAATAGCCTTGGATGGCTACATCAGTGGGGTTACAAATACCCCACTGACTAAAGAAGTCAGTGGGGTATTTGTAACAAGCAACATGTTTCCATTAACGTGTTAGAGGGAGAGGTTTGGCCAAACACTGTTAAATCTGTCACAGCGTTAAAATCCAGAGACACTGGACTTTCTGGGTACACAGGGCAAGCTATTAGTGCCCTTTTTCTATCTTAGAAGAAAGTAGCAATCGTCTTTGACCTTTTAAAAAGTATAAACAGCATGAAAAGCTTGCGTGGACTTCACCTGAAGTCAAAGACAAAACCAGGCATGTCAATATAAGCAGAAATAACATTCCCACATGGGAAAATAATAACAGTACAATTTCTAAATACTGAATACATATTACTTATTACCATCAGATATCACAGTCTGAGAGTTTAGTTTTAGACTTTGAAAAAATTAGATATTCAAATGCTTCCAGATACAAAAATAATCACAAGAGATTGCATTCATCTCACATAACCTGTTGAGAGACTCTTTCTATAGCCAAAGGAGGGAGAAAGGCACCTCCTGAGGGTGACTCAGGTTTTCAGTCTTTAGGCTTCAAGTTTAAAATGAGATGCTCCCTTTACTTGCAAGAGAACATAAATTGCTCTTGTCATTAAGAGACAATAGTTTTTCAAGTAAGACATACTATACTTTTCATATCTGGACTAGAACATTTTCTCTGATTTATATGCCACTGATCATTATCATGACCAGAAATCTGGAATATAATGAGGATGCAGCAATTTCTGTAGCCACACAATAGGCACTTGAAAGAAACTCTGTATTTTTCTGAAGTGTTGGTCCTTGCCTGAGGTAGGTTGTTCAACTAGATGGACCACTGATCTACTAGGAAGACTGTCATGTACTTATTAATATCTTCTTATTCTTGTAAGAGCTTTATATTACATTTTAAAACCTTGACCTGACTTTCTGAGGAAAAGTTGTATTTATGCAGACAATGAATGAAAAATATATTTATTGGCTTTCAAGAATTGTACTGTTCTCTACTATGAAGTACCCTGCTCAATGCTTACAAACCCTTTAGCATTTTGTACTGTAACATTTTTATACAGTTTGATTTGAAGGAATCCAGCTGGTTATGAGAATCACTTTAGTACCCAAAAAACCAAATAGATAAGTTTATTGCAATGCCTTAGGAGAGCAATCACAGGTGTATTTAAAAACGTGAGCCTGGGAGAGGGTTGTTCTCATGTGCCATATCCATGCAGCCTTCAGGACTGATTGTGGAGATATAAGAAATGGCAACTCTATCACATGCAAAGTGTGTGTTAGATAAAGTGACAAGGAGGTGGATTGAAAACTGGCTGAAATGGCAGGCTGAAAGGACTGTAGTCACTGTCACAAAGTCCAGATGGAGGCAAAGCACTATCAGAGGTCAGTACTGAGGCCAACCCGGTTTTAATATCCTCATTAATATCCTGGATGATGGGAAGAGTGCACCCTTAGCAAGTTTGCAAAATAAAAAATAGAGAAGAGTGACTGATACAGAGAATTGGTGCACTGCCCTTCAGAAAGACCTCAGCAGGATGAAGAAATGGGCTGACAAAAGCCTCATAAAGTTCAGTACAGGGAAATGCCAAATCCTGCATGAGAAGGGGAACGAGCATATTCTGGGATCTGACTAACTGGGAAGCAGCTTGACAGGGAACAATCTTGGGATCCTGATGGACAGCAAGGTTACCCCAAAGCAACCATGTGCTCTTGCTGCCAGGGTGGGCAGTGGCTGCCTGGGCTGCATTAGATAGAACATTGCCAGCAGGCTGAGAAAGCTGATCTGTCCTCTTCACTCAGCGTTGGTGATGCCACATTTGGACCAGTTCTGGGACCCTCAGTACAAGGTACAGATTTCTGGAGTGAGTCCAGCACAGGGCTACAAAGATGATTAAGAGACTGGAGCATCTGACAGATGAAGAAAGGCTGAGAGAGCTATGACTGTTCAGCCTTGGGAAGAGAAACCTTGGGGGAATCTTACCTATTAGTATAAAAATGTCATGGGAGAGAATAAAGAAGAGGGATCCAGGCTCTTCTCCATGCTACCCAATAACAGGACTAGAGGCAGCAGGCATAAACTAAAACACAGGCTATTCCATCTGATCACAAGAAGGGACTTTTTTTTTTTTTTACTGTGAAAGTGGTCAAACATTGCAACACATTGCTAAGAGAAGCTGTGGATTCTCCATCTGCAGAGATAATTCAAACCCAGCTGGGCAGAAGGCAGGCAAGGTGACCATGCTTGAGCAAGGGGGATGAACTAGACAAGCTCAAGAGCTCCCTCCCAACCTAAGTGATTTTGTGACTTTGTGATTCATGACCCTTGAAAGTCCTGGTATTGCTAATAGCTTATTGTAACCATAGTTCCCTGCAAATGCGAACTGAATGGCTGCTTGCTCTGTCTTTATATAAAGTTTCCAGAAGGTTAATTAAAACTAGCCCAAACACATTTGTTGGTCTTTTTTCCCTCACAAAATCATATTATTTTAATAAAAATTCCTATACACGGTTCTCCAGGTATTTAATTTTGGAATATTTTCATTTCAGAAAACTTTGCAAGTCCTTGCTATTTTACTTTATGCATTTTTATTTATTGTTTCATAACAGATAAGAAGTAGCAGTGCTTCAAGATAGATTGAATGCCTAGTTTTTAGAATCAGTAAATGAGTTAATAAATTTTACTGATTGAAATAGCTTTTTAAATATTGTATCTCAGGTTGATTAAGTTCAGTGCACAAAGAATCTAGAAAACGTATTCTGTACAACCACAAGGTAGTAACTCATCTTCATGATAAAAGGAATACTGACATTAAATGAGCAAGAAGACTACTTACAGGAGAAGAGGAAAACAGTGACATTAATGGGGTACTTGTTTTGGAATATCTAGGTCCAAAGGTTTCCTTATTCACCCTAAAACAGTAAGATTCCATGTCTCCTTCACCCTGGTGCTGAGATCATTGCAAGAATCAGGTATAAAGCTCTCTGCAGTGCACCAAATACATGCTGGAAGAGGGCCACCACGCATTGCTGTCAGAAAATAAGATCTGAAACCCTGAAAAGTTGGTAAAAAAAAATAAAAGGTCTTTACTGTCTCGGCACTAAGTGCATATAAAAATATTAAAAAGCAATCTGAATACTAGACACTAAAAGGAAACCTAAATTCAGGAAATGAAAGAGAGCTCTGTAAGTACTGTCTCTGATAGTATATTCTTTTTCAAGAAAGGCATTTATTTCTCACTATCTTATCAGTACCCCAGTGGTAGTCTGTGAGCTAGAGATAAACTGAAATTATTTCTTTTTCTGGCTAACAAATGAATTCTTACAGGATTCTAAAATGGCTACAGTTTTGCTCACCTCTCAGACGTCTATCTCTTTTCAGGAGGGTATCAGAGGTAAAGTTTTCCCAGGCTTTAGAGACAACCAATAAATTCCTATTAACTACCTGAGAACAGGACATGGGTCAGCTTCTGGAGTGGAAGGTAGGGAAGGATGAAAATAAGAAGAAGGCAGCAATTGGAGGACAGAACAGACACCAATCTCTTGACTGTCCAGAGTAAGAAGGGAGGAAAGAGTTTGTTACTATGTTTTCTGAGGAAAGAGCTGCTTCCACCATAAGGATTTAGGTAAAGAAAAACATGCAGGTGGAAGCTTATGGGGTCATTCAGTCAGTGATGCTACAGCCCAAACACAGCTCTGCAGGAACTAATTTTCAGAGAAGACTTGTTTTGATCTTAAAGGCCAAAGGTCTGTTAGATCATCTCACTGAGCTTCCTATTAGCATTCCAAAATATTTTTTCCCCCAGTTAGCTCAGAACACAGTCCGGTAGCAGGAATGTTTTTGTATAATGTACATCTTAAGTAAAGGCACACTGAAAACCTTGAAAGACATCCTGCTTTCCCCTGGGGGCTTGCTGTAATGGGTCACGTTAGAAACGTTTGCTTTATGTCTAATTGGAATCTGACTGTTTTCAGGTACCTGTCACTGAATCTTATTATCTCAGTGTCTGCTAGAATAAATGGGTTTTGCAGGCTTGGTATCTTCTTCCCAGGGGAATCCTAATGCAATCCTGTCATCTTTCTGTCTTCTGCTTAGTAAGATGTTAAGATACTTAAATCTCTCCCTATAAGGCCTTTTGAATTTTTTATACAAATTCTCCACATTTTTTCCTAGCATTTATCCTGTTCTGCATCCCTTGCTACGTTTTAACCCTTTTTTAATTTGCAGGCACTGTTTTTCCCCTATTAAAATCATTGTGTCTTCTACATTATGGAGTTATTCTCCACTGGATTGAATTTGGAAATTCAAACTCTGTGATCTCAGAGCTTCCCAGTTTCCAAGTTGTAGCCAAGATTAATGTTATCAAGCCAAAGAACAAAGATGGCTACCTGAATAGGCTTTTTAAATTTTAAACAATGTGAAATACATCTGCTGAATTTCCCAGTCCTCTATTTTCCCCTAGTAATTACCCAGCTCCACTGTTATATACAGATTTGCTCTATATTTAGTAATTGGATTATCCTATTGTTTGGATTTCTTTATTCACACTAAAATTTTAATATCTCTCCCTCCTACAAGGTCATTTTTTGCAGCTCTGCATTGCATTTTCATGAGAGGTACACACTTGCAGTTACAGGAGTACTGTAAGTCATCATCACTGTGAATCACAGACATAAATAAACAAGGCTGATGAAAGACCTTTTACTGCTATCAGCTATAACATGAAACAGGTTACACAGACAGGATGTGACCTGTGAGATCAGACTGGTATCTAGAATTTTAATCTCTGTTCTTGCTGTGGTAGAGAAAAATGGTTATCATTTATCACTAGCAAAGCATGCAGCAAGCAATAAGGGCATGGTAGCTCAGCTACTTAAATAGTAGCTGCTGTGTATGTACATAAGCAGTGCTGTGCCATACATCTACCACAAACAATATGCTGTAATTATGAACACAGACACATAATAGGTTACTTGAAACAGCAGAGTTTAGATAATTGCAATGGCAGAGTGTAAGTGCAGTGAGCAAGCATCATTAACTAATCTACTCAGATAATCAAGAGCCAACTAAAATTTCTCCACTACACTGTGGAGAAACCACAAGGTACTTCAATTAAACCAAAGTAAAAAGGCAGAGGAACACTCCAAGTAATGGAAGAGTTTGGCTACTTCTGTTTCCTCTTTCAACACACTGTCCTGGCCATAGGGCTAATAATCCTGGTATATATGTGTGACAAAGTGCACTGTTCTTTTTCTTTAGTTTGAAAAGAGCAAGACTGCAGTGCTCCAGCTATGATCAGTACAGTACAGCCTGTTTGCCTCACAGGTTATGGAATCCACATGGATGGTCTGATGTCTCATGTTGGAGCTCATCCAACAGTTTTAATGAGTCTAATCACTGACTTCTAGGGAAAGCAGGTGAAAGAGTGCCAGGTACAGGAATCCACCTGGTAATGGCTCTGTTAAGCTATCCTCTGTCTAATCTCTCCTTTCACCCATGCATGGTGGCATGTAGTCATGTACATATATGTAAGGCATAGAGTTCAGAGGACAACCACTCTTTCAGTTTAATTAAAACACTGCCAGATTCCAGCAATGCCAAATCTTGCATGCAGAGCAACAGTTGCTAGTCATGATTCATTCTGATAAATAGTTGTAATTTTGATCATTTCCTCCAAAACCAAAACATGCATTGTTTTTGTTCTGAGATTTTGTTGTGCTGAGCTGAAGCCTTTATGAATAGCCTTTGCCTTGACAATCCTATAGAAGTTGATCATTGCACCTATTTTTCCAAACAACAAATATAAAAAACTATTTTTCAAGACTACTGTTGCTATTACTATAAATTTTTATTACTAAAAATTTTTGTTACAGATCTTCAACTACTCATGCACACAAAACTCATATGCTTTATATATACACACCCCTACATTTGAATTACTAACATAAACAAGTAGAACTGATAGCAACAAATTAATTGTTCTTTTAATCTTAGAGTGGTTTGCATTGGAAGGGGATCTTGAAGATCATCTAGTTCCAATCCCCCTGCCATGAGCAGGGACACCTTCCACCAGACCAGGCTGCCCAATCCAACCTGGCCTTGAACACCTCTGGGGATGAGACAGTCACAACTTCTTTGGGAAACTTGTGCCCATGTCTCACCACCCTCGCAGTAAAGACTTTTTTCCTACTATCTAATCTAAACCTACTCTCTTTCAGTTTGAACCCATTCCCCTTTCTCCTGTCACAATATGCTCTTGTAAATAATGTCTCTCCATCTTTCCTGTAAGTTCCCTTCAGGTACTGGAAGGTCGCAATTAGATCACGCCTTCTCTTTTCCAGGCTGAACAATTCCAATTCCCTCAGCCTTTCTTCATAGGAGAGGTGCTTCATCCCTCTGAACAACTTGGTGGCCTCTTCTGACTTGCTCCAACAGATCCATGTCCTTCCTGTGCTGGGGACCCCAGAGCTGGATGCAGCACTGCAGGTGAGGTCTCACCAGAGCAGAGGAGCAGAGTTCCTATCTCACCCTAGTGGCTACCCTGATTTGGATGTAGCCCAGGATACGGTTGGCTCTCTGTCCAGATGCTGCACTCTGAGAACTTGTTTGTGCTTTGTAACCTGAGAAACAGTCCCCAAGAGTCAGCTTCTACAGGACCACCAAGTCAGAACACGAGTTTCTTTTGAAACTTTTCAACTGTCAGCTTCTAAGTGGAAATAAACAGTACCTGTCAATAACAGCTGAGTAACAGATGCCATAAGTATAGGGACCATAAATTAGGGGCCTGACTGAGAAAAGACCTATTATACAGCAAGGGCATTTCAGCATTCACTTCAGCAATACTTGGCAGAAGAACCTGGCAGTGGAGCTAGATGGTTATTAAAGAGAGTGATTTGAAGAATTCAGAAATGGCTGTTTCTGAATTATGCAGTACCACTTCAAGGTTATGTCAAAGTTATGGGTGTTTTCCTGTGTAGTTCTGAAATGAAAAACAGAGTTGAGATATGAATGTTCTGTGCAGGACATTAATTTAAAACATGCACAGTGCTAAATCTTGCTATCAGCTGCTTTACAATACAGAGAAGCTTGTAAGGGAATAAAATATGGTTAGCAGAAATGTTTCATTTTAAGGTTGATGTTTTCACATGCAGCACTGAAGGGTATAGTTTATGTTCTGTTATTGTTTTGATACTGAAAAAGCTCATTTTCTTGTACTTCTGGGTGAAATGGGAGTAACTGCAGTGGTACTGGGCATCCTACATAGTCACAAACCTAGTGGGAGCAGACTGCTGTGGAGAAGCAACCCCAAAGCTGGAACTCTTTGTCGCCTTTTATACCACTTGATTCAGAAACATCTTTGAGGTCAACTTTAGGCTATTCTGCTGCTAACCTGTAGTACAAGGCACTGAGCCTACCTCAGTGTACCTTGATGGAGTAAGAAAGGCACTCAGACTCCGTAATCTATTGCTAAAACCACCATTTTCTGGAGCTAACATGAGAAACAGAAAGAATGTATGTATTTTACATCCCTTCAGATGCTGGGAGCTCCGAGCCATGCAGCATCTCACAGACTTCTACTCAGGGCATATGGCACAGGTCCCATCCTGTAGAAAGGTTCCCTAACATTTTGGTTTTGAGACCTCTTATAGAATTTTCTTAGACAAAAAGTAATGTATTCATCATATCTGTTGTCAAATGACTGTATGTTCACATGACAACTTGCCACTCTGCTTTAAGATAATGCCAAGGCCACATAGGTGGTGTAACTGGAAACACGGAGTGGGAGCTGCCTGTGGGCTCCTCTGTTACCATCCCTCTGCTGAGTTTACCCTGAAGGACAAGCTGTACATGCAGCACAGGGCAGCACAGCCTGCTCAGGTTGACACTCCTCATGGATCACTAACTCTCTGATGCACAATAGTCTTCTGGTTAGGATTGCTATAACCCCAAAGGGGAAAATCTTGCAGCTGTTCAAGGCTTTAGGCTTTGCTTCCCTGCTGTGGGCATCAGCTGGTGCTCACACTGGTAGGTCCTACTGCTCCCTGAAGTGAGCTCTGCCTATTATCACACGTGAGACAGTGTGGCAAAGGATTGTTTCTGAAGGGTCCCTGTATTATCTAGCATGAGGGCAATGGGATTTGCAGGCAGGCTGTGCTCCAAGCTTAGGCCACCTACTGGGATAATAAAGATGCAGAGAGCATCAGGCTTCTCCCAGCATCAAACACACCGTGTACAACACAGCTGCAAGCACAGCAGACAGAAGCAAGAGTCCTGATGTAAAGGGAACAAGATGCTTATGGCTCTGTCTGGGACACAGGATATGTTGCTGCTTCCCTTCCTTACACAGACACCCTGCAACTTTAACAGATTATTTCTGTTTCCTATAAAAATGGAGGATTAGCATGTGCACAATACAAGCAAATCTCACATCTTACCTTGCACTGCGTTTGCCAAGAACACAGACTGTGTACTGCAACTCTGAAGGCATTCAACATCTGGGGACCAGGAATCTGCTTTTGAGAGCTGCTCTGGGATCATCACAGCTCTTCTCATACCAGCTTCACATGGTTGTCTCTGGGCTCTTCTGCAGAAGGGATTTTCAATAACATTCTACTTAACAAGGTCCTACATTTATTGTCTTCCCTCATGCCCACTTTACATTTAATATATGTGTTATAATGGTATGCAGTATAGCCAGAATCAGGGATTGTCTCATAGCACTCTATGTAACAAAATAGGCTGCTTGACTGATCCTGCAAGCCAAGCAATATGAACCTTTCCCATTGCTTGATGATTTGTCTTCAGGAATATCACACAGTTCACTTTCCAGCTGTCAGATTTGATAACATGCCATCACACACATAATGAGTAGGAATTATTAATTTAGGACTGTTTAGGAAGATAGCTTTAACTCTAAACCTTGGAGTTAATTCATTTTCTAAAGTTAGGATATTTAAAAATACACAAAAGTTTTATTGCAGCACAGCCCAATACGCACAGAGAAATCATAACTTTGCCCAACGTAAAATTATTTGTGTATGGTGGTTTAATTGTTTTCTCTTTTGTAACTGAAAGGTTTAGAGCATGAAACCTAGTGGAACTTGCTTAATAGAAAACAATAGTAAATTTATAAGAGCAAATTTCATCACTGAATGATTCTGAAAGGCAAATAAAAAATATTTATCTTAAGAAGTGTAAGGAATACTGATGCATTACAATTGAAGTTATGGAGACATCATTCATAGATGCATCACAGAGAGGAAACATAGATGTTAAAGTATATCAGGTGTGCCTAAGCAACATTTTAAAGAAATACATCCATTGGAAGAAGTTACTTCCTTTTACCTCTTGTAAATTAAAGGTAAATATTACACATAGCCTCAGCTGACAAGCATACATGTAGCCCTATTTATACTAATTAACACTAGGTAATCACTTCAACTTGCACTATTAAGTTTAGGTTAAGGGTTAGTTAAAAAAATTATAAATATCTCAATATATTGTCTATGTTGTAGGACTCAGTTATTTTTCTAAAGTTTCCTAAAATATTTAAGAAAAGCAATTTAGTGTTTTGAAACTGATTTAAACACAGTTTTCTTCCTTTTTATCTCTGCCCTCATTTTGCCTGTGAAGGTAACAGAATAAATTACAGCTCCTGTTTTCTTCTACTTTTTCATTAAGGCAAGTGTAACTTTGCAAAATCTATGGCTATTTGGAAAATTTAAGGAAGAGCAAAAGGAGAAACGTGAGAAGATTAAAGGACACCACATGGCAGATTAATTTGATTGAAGCCTGACAATCTTTTTCAGCTTTTAGTCATTTTTGAGCTTCTGGAATAGAAACCATTCATACTCTCTGACCATTTCTTCTACACTTAAGAATTCAGGCTTAGAAAAACTGGCCATATTAATCTTTGGATTATGCTTACAAACTGTTGAAAAGCACAACCTGCTGCAGCAGCAGGGACTATGTCAGAGTTGTACCAACAACTGTACAGGACAGATGACTGAACTGCATGACAGTGTACATTTTCTGGCCCTTTTTAATGCACTCTCATAAGCAATGCAACACAGATTGTGCCTGTGATTGCTGACTACCAGTGATACGTGATCCTGTCTGTTAAGTGGCTGGGGGAACAAAGCTTTTGGGCTGCAGAGCTGTCCAAACTCAGTGTGGACTCTGTGGGCTTTCATGCAGAAGAATACGAGGTAAGCCTGGATTTGAGTGCTGGCTTGGGTCTGTGCTACATGCCCCGTACAGAAAGTGCAAAGTTATCTATCACCCTGTACATGGAGAGCTGGTGGCTCAAGACTATGTCTTGGTCTTGTCTGTGCACCTTGGCCAACAGCTCCTCAGCCCTGCACTTATGCCTTACTTCTTCACCATTTTTTCTGATTTTGGTGGTTCAGAAAAACACCGAAACTCAAGATACAGTCAATGTGTTCTTAAGTAATGTGAAATTAATTTACTGGTAGGATAAATAGAACACACTGCAGCCAGGGGACTATTCACAACCCAAGGAATCACAGCCATGTGAAAGAAGTCATGTTCTCCACTGCTTTGCTACTTTAAGACCATACAACAAGGTCCTGATGGGACCTTGCAGGTCACTGAGTTCAGACACTGCTCTCAATGTCAAGGAGACTTCATAATTCTTTTTAGAAACTTTCTGCCTCTAAGAGTGCTCCCACAGCACATTTTTCAGGGTGTTATGCAGCTGTGCATCAAATTTGTGATTCAGGGGGATTTCCATTGTTGCTCTGCCATAAAGCTGACCTCAGAAGAGTCTATGGCACACGTGTACCTGCTGTGTGATTGCTCAATGCATTGGTCTGGAAAGACTTGTCAAATATTGAATGGGACCTGGCCAAAGTAATTGTAACTGTGTCTAACCTGCCTGAATGGGTTTTCCTATATGAGTGTCATGTTATAGTTCAATGTGACACTTAGAGAAGCAAGGCTGGGAAGTTGCAACTGTCTTCCGTGAATTGCTTCTCATCTTATACTTGCACTTAATTGTAAGACTACTTATTGTCAGCGAAAATGCTACTCCCAGGCTGCAGGCCAAATAACTATTTAGGCCAAGCTGAAGGCTAGGGATTAAAGCACACTAGAAACCCAAAAATACTTCAAAGGGGGAAGAGAAAAGGGGACAGCTGACAGTTGTTTAATTTGTGGGCAGAGGGATCCATGCCCTAGATTGTGAACTGAAGCCTGTGCAGAGCTTGCTGTGTAAAAACTGGGAATTAACAGTGATTCTCAGAGAAAAAGCAGGAACCAGTGCCTGTTCCCACAGCATGGAATAAGACCCTTTAGCTGAAAAAAGCACCAAAGCTGGACAACATTTGAAGCGAAGACTGNAGAAGTTACTTCCTTTTACCTCTTGTAAATTAAAGGTAAATATTACACATAGCCTCAGCTGACAAGCATACATGTAGCCCTATTTATACTAATTAACACTAGGTAATCACTTCAACTTGCACTATTAAGTTTAGGTTAAGGGTTAGTTAAAAAAATTATAAATATCCCAATATATTGTCTATGTTGTAGGACTCAGTTATTTTTCTAAAGTTTCCTAAAATATTTAAGAAAAGCAATTTAGTGTTTTGAAACTGATTTAAACACAGTTTTCTTCCTTTTTATCTCTGCCCTCATTTTGCCTGTGAAGGTAACAGAATAAATTACAGCTCCTGTTTTCTTCTACTTTTTCATTAAGGCAAGTGTAACTTTGCAAAATCTATGGCTATTTGGAAAATTTAAGGAAGAGCAAAAGGAGAAACGTGAGAAGATTAAAGGACACCACATGGCAGATTAATTTGATTGAAGCCTGACAATCTTTTTCAGCTTTTAGTCATTTTTGAGCTTCTGGAATAGAAACCATTCATACTCTCTGACCATTTCTTCTACACTTAAGAATTCAGGCTTAGAAAAACTGGCCATATTAATCTTTGGATTATGCTTACAAACTGTTGAAAAGCACAACCTGCTGCAGCAGCAGGGACTATGTCAGAGTTGTACCAACAACTGTACAGGACAGATGACTGAACTGCATGACAGTGTACATTTTCTGGCCCTTTTTAATGCACTCTCATAAGCAATGCAACACAGATTGTGCCTGTGATTGCTGACTACCAGTGATACGTGATCCTGTCTGTTAAGTGGCTGGGGGAACAAAGCTTTTGGGCTGCAGAGCTGTCCAAACTCAGTGTGGACTCTGTGGGCTTTCATGCAGAAGAATACGAGGTAAGCCTGGATTTGAGTGCTGGCTTGGGTCTGTGCTACATGCCCCGTACAGAAAGTGCAAAGTTATCTATCACCCTGTACATGGAGAGCTGGTGGCTCAAGACTATGTCTTGGTCTTGTCTGTGCACCTTGGCCAACAGCTCCTCAGCCCTGCACTTATGCCTTACTTCTTCACCATTTTTTCTGATTTTGGTGGTTCAGAAAAACACCGAAACTCAAGATACAGTCAATGTGTTCTTAAGTAATGTGAAATTAATTTACTGGTAGGATAAATAGAACACACTGCAGCCAGGGGACTATTCACAACCCAAGGAATCACAGCCATGTGAAAGAAGTCATGTTCTCCACTGCTTTGCTACTTTAAGACCATACAACAAGGTCCTGATGGGACCTTGCAGGTCACTGAGTTCAGACACTGCTCTCAATGTCAAGGAGACTTCATAATTCTTTTTAGAAACTTTCTGCCTCTAAGAGTGCTCCCACAGCACATTTTTCAGGGTGTTATGCAGCTGTGCATCAAATTTGTGATTCAGGGGGATTTCCATTGTTGCTCTGCCATAAAGCTGACCTCAGAAGAGTCTATGGCACACGTGTACCTGCTGTGTGATTGCTCAATGCATTGGTCTGGAAAGACTTGTCAAATATTGAATGGGACCNCGGGGGTTGAGCCGCCGGGCTCCCAACCGGCCGCGGCCAACAGCCGCCGCCTCCAGCGGCCGCGCCTACGTAGGGGCGGCGGGCGGCCTGGGCGGCGCTGGGCGGCCGAACCCTTCCGTGGGCTGGTGNCTTGTCAAATATTGAATGGGACCTGGCCAAAGTAATTGTAACTGTGTCTAACCTGCCTGAATGGGTTTTCCTATATGAGTGTCATGTTATAGTTCAATGTGACACTTAGAGAAGCAAGGCTGGGAAGTTGCAACTGTCTTCCGTGAATTGCTTCTCATCTTATACTTGCACTTAATTGTAAGACTACTTATTGTCAGCGAAAATGCTACTCCCAGGCTGCAGGCCAAATAACTATTTAGGCCAAGCTGAAGGCTAGGGATTAAAGCACACTAGAAACCCAAAAATACTTCAAAGGGGGAAGAGAAAAGGGGACAGCTGACAGTTGTTTAATTTGTGGGCAGAGGGATCCATGCCCTAGATTGTGAACTGAAGCCTGTGCAGAGCTTGCTGTGTAAAAACTGGGAATTAACAGTGATTCTCAGAGAAAAAGCAGGAACCAGTGCCTGTTCCCACAGCATGGAATAAGACCCTTTAGCTGAAAAAAGCACCAAAGCTGGACAACATTTGAAGCGAAGACTGCAAAAAGGAGAAAGAACTAAGGAACTAGGAAAGACTGACAAGACAAGAGATAAAGCGCTTTAACACTATCTTTTCCAGAGTCACAGAGGAAGGAAGCATCCTTGCCAAGTCAGGAATTGCTCTGACTTCTCTGTCTTCTTAGAAATCATCAGTAAGACAGTGATTACTGCAAGAAGCCCTAGAAGTCCACTCAGGAAGGCTTCAGCTTCCTCTCAAGCACACAGGGAAGCTCAGAAGTAAATGACTAATGGCCCAAAGCTTTATTTGATTTGCTGCTACAATTAAGTAGTGGCTGGCAAAGCTCACTGGCCTCCCTCAGGTACTAATCCATACTGGGCTGTTCCAAAGAGCTCCTGAGAAACTGGGGCTTAGATAACCTCACTAAAAGCATTTGAGAGGCATTTCAGCTACATTAATGCATGATATGACTAGTGAAGATAGCCATACACTGCTCATACATAAAAATATGAATAAGTCATCTGTTGGATAGCTGAAGTTCCTAAGTTACGTCTAAATAGGATAAAGATATGATGGGTACTTGGATATAAAGAATGTTCACGGACTGAAGATGAATTTGGTAATCCCATCAAAACAAAAGGAATGTTTGAAGTTCCAGTTAGGCTAATATTTGATTTCAAAGGCTGGCAACGAGACTAATTTTTTTTCAGAAATTAAAACTTGTCTTGAAAATGTTTAAATAACTGCCCCCAGGTGACTTGTTCCTTGTGCAAACCTGGCGGTTAGAAATTAAAGAAAGAGAAGAACGCTGACATACAGAATAATCTTCTGCTCCCCTGACTTGCCTTTGCCCACATCTGTAGCTGTGGCAGATCCACTATAGTAACTACCTGCTTACAACCCTGTTGCTGCAAGGACATGGAGCCCCTCCCATCCAAAAGGAAAAATAGTGTGTCATGAACAATGGATCACACACAGGTAACATTTTTCATCTTCAGATATACCACTTGCCCCTTATGATAAATTTCTTTTGGGGGGTTCAGGGTGAGTTGGTTAAAAAATAAATGTAAGAAAAGTGTGAAGAAAAAATACAGCCCTTTAATGCAGATTGGATCACAAGAACTGAAAAAACCAATTCTGGCATAAGAACCTGCTTGATATATCCAAATTTTGGATAATAGCTTCTACATTTCAATCCCTGGAGAGCTCCTCAAGAAGTATCATCACTGCCAAGGCACAGACAGTTTTGACAAAATTCTCTTTAATTCAGTCTTATAAGTCTGCAACAAGGGAAATTCTGAAATTTCCCATGCTGTCTCTTCTGGGGCATCGCAATTCTGGTATCTAACCTAAATCTCATGCTGAGGTTTCGGCTGCTGTAGTTCTTGCTCTTTTGTCTTCACCATGGACTTTCAGAGGGCTCATGTGCTGCAGAGGCTATACTCCTGCTTGTTCCTGCTCGGACAGCTGTGACCCTGGTGAATCATGCTCAGGCTGAGGTTCACTGTAACCTCCTGATTCTTCCTCACGGAGCTGCTATCTACCCGGCTGTTCCCCATCCTGCATTTCTGCATCCACTGGCTCTGACCTTGCACTTGAGCTTCAGGAGCATCCAGGTTTTCCCGAACTTTTCTCCAGCTTGCCAAGATCGTTTCAGAAATCTAATCGTGTTCCCCAGCATGGCCACAGCCTTCCCACAAATTGAGCACGTGTGCTGCCTGTATCACTACCCACATCACTGGTGACGAACTTTGGTGGTTCGACTGAATGAACCGCTGTTTCCCGTGTTGGCAGCTGAGCACTGCTTAGCCATGCAACAGCACAGCCAGGTCGGCACCTAGCTGTCCTTTGGCTTGGACTTATCACGGGAGTCAAACCCACCCTTAAAAGAACCAAAAGTTCCTTTTTCTCGCTCATCCTTTAACCAAGAGAGACGTCCGAGCCCAGCGGTTCTCACAGAGCGGCTGCTGTCGCTTGCACATCCCTTCCTTGCGCTCCGCGCGCTCGGGGCGCAGCGGTGCGCGGCCGCAGCGGCTCCCGGCCCGGGCGGCCCTGGCAGCTTGCCAGGGGCGCATTTGTGGTCGTTCGGAGGATTTTTTATTATTTTTTACCCCCCACGATTTAGTTTTATTTCTGTGCGCTTTTTCGCTCCTCCGAAAGGTACCGACGTCGGGGCGATGCATCGCACTGCAGAGAAGAGCCGCGCGGGGCGGCGGGAGTCCTGCCCCGCTGCCCTCCGCACCGGCGGCGGCCGGGCCGTGCTGGGGGTGCTGACGGAGAACGGGCAGCAGCAGCGGCCCGGCGGCCAGGTGAGCCCCGCTGCCGGCGGCACTGCCGCCCCCTGCCCGCAGAGCCCCGGCTGAGCTCCGCGGCCCTGGGCGGGCAGCCGCCGGCATGAGCGGTGCACGCACATGCCTCGAGGCTGCCGGCAAAGGCCCGGCGTGGCGGGGTGAGAAGGTGACTCGGGCTCCAGTTCTTAGCGTGAGTTTCCCGAGAAACCCTGCTAGTAACCGCTCAGTCCTAACCTGCGGGTGTTTCCCCGTGGAAGTACTCTGCGTAAATAATTCATCCTGGAAGAAAGGGATACTACTCGACCGCTTACCCTCCACAGTGTAGGGGGTGGTTTAAGGAGGGGCTGTCCACTGACCCAAAGCTCTCATTGGTGTGTGGCTAGCCCTGCTCAGTTCAGGATGCCAGAGCCTTCAAGAAGTTCGAGTTAATGACATGTCGTTTTTCTACTTTTCTGTCCCTTGAGCCCTCCTGGAATCGGCTGGTGGGGCAGAGATAATGTTACTGTCCTAACCTAAAATAGCAGCTGGTATGTGTACACAAACTCTTCTAGGTTTTGGCTTTGTAAAGCCCCTAACTCAGCTGGTGGCTTACTGACAGTAGATGGTGTGAAGGATTGGAGCCTGGTCACATGTAGTCCTAGAGGTTAAGCTCAAAAATTCAAACTTCAGTTTTTAACTCTGCTTGAAGTGCCTTCTTGCCAGTGCAGTCCTTTCTGAGTCTGTGGCAGTTCTTGAGCACTTTTGTTAACTTGCTGCACTTGCAACTGCTCCTTGCCAGAGCTGAATGTGTAGCAGACTGCACTTCCCAGCCCCACTGGAACTTAGCAGCACCCTCATTCTCCTTGGTGGGAGGCACTGAATATGATGCTGCTCCTCTAGTTTCCTGACTTTTACTACATTTAATTCTTTCTGTGAGGAGTCTGTCACAGCAAGACAGCAACAAGTGGCACCAACTTCGGAGCCATCAAATGTAGTTGGTGGCCTTTCCTATGAACTTTTGTTATTGTTGTCTGTTACACGAGGAAAGTGATTTACTTTTTTAAAACAAGTGACACACTCTGTTTTCCTCCTGAGTTGCCCTCCCACAGCGTTACTGTGTGCTCTGCTTCAGGGTGCTGCTGTTATCAAGCGCTTCTCTGCCTTTGAAAACACCTTCCCTTCATCTAGAAAAGATGAAGTACCCAACTGTGTCGTCAGTGCTGCATCAAAGCAAGGTTTTGCTATCTACATAGATGACCCAGAAGATAAAGAAAACTACAGCTGCCAAGTGTCTGAAGAGCTGGAATTAAGCCACTGTGAACTGGATACCAGTGCAATGACATCTAGTATTCACCGGCTGCTGGATCTGAGTTCAGGTAACGCCTGTTACTACTCAGATGGTGTCCATAGCACAACCACATGTAGGGTGGTTATGAGTTGTAAATTGTAAGGTGGTGAGTAGCTTATGTGACAGTAAATAACAGTACAAGCTAACTTGGATTGTGTCTAGAAGAGAGGCAACACTTCTGAGCTAAAATTAGCAAGAGAAAGTCAAGAGATTAATTATACAAATGTCTTGCTGCTTCCTATTACCTGTTAGGCTCTCCTATGGTAGTGGACACATCCTTCCAATCCCAGCCAGAGGATCACATGGAAGATGTTGTAACTCTGGCTGTGGGAGAGTATACAGAAGACATTCATCAGTACCTCCGAGAGGCTGAAGTAAGTTGCTGTGAGAAGCTTACAGGTATCTGTGGTAGGCTTCAATATTGCAGAGATCCAAGGCTGCCACTGAACTGCAAAGAGAAAGTAAATAGTAAAAGAAATTTCTTAGGGCAGCATACAGTCAGTGATAAGTTCTTTCAGGATTAATGCATCCCTGTTATTTCCTATGATGGGAGCATCTCTTGACTTTTTGGGATGAAGAATTCTTGCAAATGGGAGTAGAATGCTGAAAAAATGCTAAAGCAGTTTGATGTGAACTCACTGGTAGGTCTCTGGCTATAGCAATAGTTTTTCCTACCTTCCTGTGTCAGAGCAGGTGCAGTCTCCTGATGGGAAGAAGAGGGAAAATCTGATTGGTTCGTTTTCAGGTCCTTCTGAATGGCTCAGTTGTTTGATGGCAAAGACTGTCCATAGTCCAGGAAGTGTTTTACTATTCTCCTGCTAACACTGTAGCTTCAAACTGTCTCTTCAGTATAGAAATACTACTTTCTAGAGATGCCACTAGCTGGGACTAATTACCACTAGCACAATAATTGTAGTTAGTACTTATTAAGAGTTGGACAACCCCTGCTCCTTTTAGTGTAAGTATAAAGAATATTCATCAGCTCAGCCATCCATGGTTCTCTTCAGAGTGACCATCCTGATTCTTCAACTCTTTCCAAACAGGTAAGATTTAGGCCCAAGCCCTACTACATGAAGAAGCAGCCAGATATCACAACAGGAATGCGTGCTATCCTGGTAGACTGGCTGGTGGAAGTAGGGGAAGAGTATAAACTTCGGACAGAGACTTTGTACTTGGCAGTGAACTTCCTGGACAGGTTTCTTTCCTGCATGTCTGTTCTCAGAGGGAAGTTACAGCTTGTAGGAACAGCGGCAATTCTTCTGGCTGCGTAAGTGTTTCATCGTCTGAAATCTTGGTGATCTGAAGCCTATTTTTGGGCTTAGTCTTGTGCAATGTGAAGGAAGGAAGGTTGCATTAGTAGGTATCTTTTCATGATGTCTCAAGATCAGCAACGTGGGCTCCTTTGTTACTATTAAAATTAAACATTAGTGTTGAATGTGAAGAACTGTAGTGGGGAAAGCTTGTAGCCATAAACACAGTAGCAGAAGCAGTATGGCTAGCCTGAAAGGCTGTAATGGACTCAGTTGCAATCTACAGTTAGCCTTTAACTGCTCTAACTAGACAGAGTAAGCAAATAGCTTGGGAGTGCATGGGTGTTTGTCTGGAGTGTGCTGTATTACTGAGAGTTCCCCACTGAAAGCTTGCTGTTAAGAGCTAACAATGTGAGTGTCTATCTATCTAGACTGATGACTCGGAGTTCCTCTAAGCATATTTGCCCAAGTTTGAAACTAAATTGTTAGCTAGCCTGGAGGAACAGTAAAATTAGAGCTTTCCACAAGTTTTAGTAATGTCATGTTCTCATCCTGACGCTGGTCCATTACAGAGATTTCTTTTACTATAACTTCAGAGCTGACAAATGTGGTTTCTATATCCCTTTTTCAGGAAGTATGAAGAGATCTACCCACCAGATGTGGATGAATTTGTCTATATAACAGATGATACCTACACAAAGAAGCAGCTTCTAAGAATGGAACACTTGCTTCTCAAAGTGCTGGGTTTTGACCTAACAGCCCCAACCATCAACCAGTTCCTCCTTCAGTATATTCAGAGGCGTGGAATCTGTATGAGGACAGAGAACTTTGCAAGGGTATGGACTATCTGCCTTCTGGGACTGAGGGGGAAGAAGTGATCCTTAAAGGAGAGCTACTTGCATTTCATGAAGCTGTCTCTGCAACAGGCCTAAAACTGAATGTTTCATAGCGGTGCCTTGTGTGCCGAGACTTCTGAGTAGATGCCTCGTGGAAATCCTAGGTTTGGTCTGTCTTGTCTGGTCAGGGATAATTCACTGACCAGGCAATTAGGTGGTAAAAATCTGGTGGTTTTTTTCCAGCAGTGCCTGTGTAGGAAGTCTGTCCTGGATTTGGTGCTACTACATATTGCTCCACAATGACACAGAATATACCTGCATAGCTGCACAGGAGTTGCCTGGAGTAGGCAACCATGCTTAGAAACAGCAAAATTACAGTAAAACATCTGACCACCTGCTTCTTTGCAAAGGATATAGGGTTGTACAATGACTCTGCTCCAACAGAGCCCATATTGTGCTTCTTAGAGCTGTCCATTTATCCCTGATGTCCAGGTGGGGCCGACCTATATAAACAAGAGCCTTAGCAGATGGGAAGAGTGTGTCTGTCGGTTTTATGAAACTTGACTTTTCTGAGTCTCTACCTGTAAAATCAAGTCAGATCTGATAATGGAACCAGAATTTCAGATTAGAGTAGATGGGTTAGGCTTTGGCAAAATGTGGCCATTCTGTCCCCCCTGAAGCAAGATAAAGGATCAGCAGGACTGGAATGCTAATTCTTCTCACTGGATATGTAGTTTATGCATTTGTGCATCACAGTGAGACCATAGCCAAACTTCAATACTTGCTGCCTGGGGCTGATTGTGCCAGCTAGGTTGATTCTTTTTGAAAAACTTGAGTTTTCTTGTTCAGTATCTTGCAGAGCTGAGTCTCCTTCAAGTTGATCCTCTTCTGAAGTACCTTCCTTCACAAATTGCTGCAGCAGCCTACTGTTTAGCAAACTATACAGTGAACAGATCTTTCTGGGTAAGAACAACTGTGTGGTAATAAATAGCTCAAGCATTTTGTTATTGTTAGAACTGAGCTGAAAAGGAGGAGGAGTAGCTACAAAGTATGTTGTTCTAAAGGCTGAACTCCTAGGATGAGTATCTGTTCTGGAGTTAATGAGACTACCTGATAAATGACTGTTGAGTAAACCTGAAATATCATGTCTCTTCTCTGAAACAGAAGGGCTTTTACTGTCTTGCTCACATACATCAAGGCCGTACCAAAGGCCTCACAAATCTCCAAAACTACACTCCCAGATACAATTCAGGGTCTTTCTGGGAGAAAGAGGAGAACTGAATCTGTCTACTTGAGTGATTACACTGTAATTGTGGCTGCTTTACCACAAGCCTTGGTAGACCTTCCAGCTGTATGTTGGAGGAATAGTTTTAGTGTAGAATAAGATCCAGAAGAGGTGTAATGGATGCACATGCTTAGACCAGAAGTCTTGTCAGATCTCCATGGCACCAAGGAAGACCTAGAGTGACACTGATGGCACAATACAGTTGAATCTTTTTCATGCTTAAAGAATCTAGAATGAGCTCTGATGTAGTGAAAAGAGTTTTTGCTTCTGTGGGAATGGCTGCTGGCTACAATAGAGTAACACTGTTTTTTCTCATCTGACCAGCCAGAAACACTTGCTGCGTTTACTGGATATTCATTAAGTGAGATAGCGCCTTGCCTGACTGACCTGCACAAGACATGCCTTGATGCATCCCATTGCCAGCTGCAGGCTGTTAAGCAGAAGTATAAGCACCCAAAGTAAGTAATGTATGCCAGTGTCTTGGGTGGCTGTAAGCATAGTATGACTCTGGTTTTCCAGCTTGGGCTGTGGCTGCTGTAGCTCTCTCATAGTTGTCAGCTTCTAGTTCTGAAACAGAAGCCTCCATCAACCCCTTGAGGGGAAAATTTTTCTGACCGGAAAAGTGATTAATCCGTAAGTATGCAGATGCATTGGATTACAGCTTGGTCTGCAATGTTGCAGGATGTTGCATTCTCTTCTCCAATGTATTGCACAATCAAGTGATAGTTCATCTGACAAATCTGAAGCCAATATCTGTAGTCACTGCATTTCTGTTCCAGGTACCTGCAGGTGTCTCTTCTGGAGCTCCCAGCAGTTCTTCCTCTACGCTAGACACTGTGGATCCTGGGCTTGAAGATCACTGTGTCCCAATCAACAAAGCTGGTCTAACATTTCATAGAGCACTGCAGGTCATGTGTCTGTAACCACAGTGATCAGAATGGTTTTTAAGCTAATATTTTTTAATGAGATGCCTTTTTAAAAATAGATATTAGACTATAGCTCTTAACATAACTGAAAGCACTTTTAATAAATGTCTTCTTACACTCTACTTCTGTGAATCTTCTGACTCCAGTTAATGCCTGCAGTAGCAGTGAGTGGAATGAATTTTTGAGTGGTTTTTGGTTTTGTTTTTGGTTTTGTTTTTTGTGGTTGGTTTTTTTGGTTGTGGTTTTTTTGGGGGGGGTGTTGTTTTGGGGTTTTTGGGTGGGTTTTTTTTTTTTTTTTTGGGTTTTTGTTTGTTTGTTTGTTTGGTTTTTTTGTTTGTTTTTTTTTTGGTGGGATTTGTTTTTTACTAAATAGCTGTAAGCAATTATAAGCTGGCCGGAGTGGATAAAGCACCACAGCCTGACATCCCTGATTTGCTGTGGTCCTATTAGTTCTTTCTTCAATGAGATAAGATCCTGTGGGCATGAACAGAAGCTATTTTCTGTGACTTGTTTACCATATCAGACCAAGAACATCCACATGCAATTGGTCTATGAACTCTGAACATGTTTGTAGAAGATCATCAGTGTTGAGGTAAAAATCAGGCTTCCCTTTATGGAGACAAAATAAGGGAATTGCTCTGTGGGGAGTTGAAGGAAGGGGAGATTGTGGCTGGCAGCACTTTAGAAACTTCTCATACACTGGTGAACAGACTGCGTTAGAGAGCAATGCTAAAAGCTATGAGTTGATCTAGATCTGGCTCCTGAGTAATTCTTGTGATGTAGAGTGGTGTTATGACAAACCTGTCTGAGATGACCTCTCATGTCACTAGAGCACTGGTGATCGTGTGTAAGGGGAGGGTGATGGGACAGAACTATTAGCTATCTTAGCCTCAGCTGCTACATGGCCTTGTGTCCCACTGTCAATTATTTGTTAGGTAATGCTTTGAGAAAAAAAACATCCAAACAGGACACCACCTTGTAATCTCAAACACAACCCCCGTCCAAAGTAGTTTAAAAATCAGTCAATCATATTGGTCAACATGTAGAGAACTATAATCCACTCATCTAAGTGGTAAGGTAAGTCTGAGGTGTGCTTGTCCTGCAAGAGTTTAAAATTTCCAGAGCTTACTGCTTCCTAAGAGAGCAATCTGTACAGCGCATTATATGTTTCCAAGCAAGAACAGGTTTAACACTTGACACCAGTATGAAATTCAGCAGACGTATTAAGTACCACCTAACAAGCCTCTTATTTAAAATTTAAAACCTGATTATGCCAATATGTGTGTCATGAGGCTCTTAGCTTTGGCATTCCCTCAATGCAGGTAAGAATTCCTTTCCCTTAATTCTTCCCTGTGCAGCCTGGTGGATCTTTCTAGTAATGCAAACTCTTGTATTTCTCCAAAGTGGAGGGGAATATTCCATTTCAGTCTAGCACGGTCTTGTGCTGTAGTTTCAGTCTAGTTCTTGGTGTCTTGCTTCAAACACTTTCTAATCAGTAGAGTGAATTTGTTTTGATATATACTGGTAATGATAGAAGTGACCAGATATCCCATGCTCATGTCTGCGGCATTCATTTTGTGGTCGGGGCTTCAATCCATGGATTTTGTCCATGCACTGAATTTCATGGCTTCTGGACATATGTCCTAAAGGAATTTCACTCTTGCCTGCAGTCAGCTTCTTTTAAAGAGAGTGTTTCAGTGCAAAGCTGTGCCAGTGGCACCTACCTACAGCAGGCAACTCTTGGTTGCTTCTTTCACAAGGAAGTGGTGAATGCCCTGAACAAGTGTTGCTAAATCTGTCCAGCTTATGAGTACCAGCTTGTTTGGTCTTTCAGACTGAACATAAGATATTCTAAAGCCCCATGTTAATAAGACTCTACCTGTAAGCAACAGTGCTCACTGAGCTGCAGCTAACTGTGGTGTTGGGTATTTTCAAAGTGGAAATTAATGTCTCAAGTGCAGGAATGTTTTCCTTGTGTTACAGGGACTAAAGATCTGTGTGGTCATGCTCCAGTAGTAAAGGGGAAGAGATTAGTTTTGTTCTTATAAACAGTCTATAACCACACTCATGCCTCATGTTCCTGGGCCAATAGATTTGGTGCATCTAACAAAGTAGGAGTCTGAATTTACTAAGTGTTTCAACATCTGGAGTCTTTCTAGAAGCCACACTTTTGTTCTGTTTTACTTTCTTAAATTTAACTTATAACAGCAAGGCAATTGCCGCAGTTTCACTTCACATTCTCAGAGCTTCAATTCTTTGGTATATACCAATGTACCTGTGGCTTTTTGGCTTTTTTTAAAGCTGTAATATGTGAAGGCTGTGCTTCATCTGCCTTCTTGTTTTGTAATTATTTTTCAACTCAGTTTTTGACTTAAATATTGTTTTAGTCCAAGGCTAAAAAGGGTAAAAGAAAATAAGTAGTTAAGGTGAAGAATCACATCATGCTGCAGTGTGAATGCTAATAATGAGTTTGAGTACAATGGATTAAATTTTAATTTGTGAGAGACAAGAAACTCATCTTGAAGTGGTCTCATCTGAGATCTGTAATAATGCCATTTTGAAAGTTCCTGCCCTAATCTCACTTCCTTTTGTTAGATTTGTCTTATTCAGAGCAAGGAAAAAATACTTACTGCTGTTATAGGAGTGAGCCTTGAGTCTTCCAAGGTGAAAACTGAGTGCTATCTCCTCTGTCCTTCAATGTGAATCATCGCACTTAACTCTGGCCTACCCCTTGTGGGCTGTTCTCTGCAGATGATACCTGAGATCAAGGGATAAAAGATGCTGGAGTTGGGCATAAAGTGGTAATGAAGGTGAAATAATGCTGTTTTAATAGATGAAGTACTTGAATACAGATGCAAAAACACGTAGGAGTACTAAAGATTGTACGGAAAATCAGGTATACAGGAAGATGGATTTATGAAGATGGAAATGAAAGCAACCCAAAAGGAAGCTTTAAGTTTTCATTGATGTAGTGCCTATGCTATATGGAAAAACTAAGAGTTATAAATCTCACAACCTTGTGTGGTGCTTGAAACAGAACTAGACCTTTTGAAAACAGCCATATCCTGGAAAAATAAAAGGTAATCAGCATTAAAGCCTAAACTGAGACAGTCTCAATTCTTGACCATCATCCTTAGTGGCTTGTAGACCATGGCCACGAATTAAACCTTTTTTGTTTGTTTGTTCGGGGTTTTTTTTGTTGTTTTTTTTTTTTTTTTTTGTTCAGGAAATACTTTGACTGTGGCAGTTTTGGAAATGCCAAGGCTGATCATGCTCAGTTATCTCTGTTATGAAGGTCAGTCTGTTGCATGTCAGCATGTGTATTTCGAAGGCTGAATATTGACTTCTATGGAGGTCACAGTATCTTTCCCCAGTTAAAATTTACTGGGACAAAACCTACTGGTGAAACAGCAGGCTAAGCACATCCAAGGAGCTTTGAGGGATCACCTAATACTCCTAGTGGAATAGATTGGAACTGAAAGGTGTTGAGGGTTTTATCTTTGACCCATGATGTTCAGTTCAAGGAGTCTTTAACAAACATCCCTAATCTTATTCTAGAAATTTCCATATTATCATGCTGTGACTTTCAAGAGACTTGGCTCTATGACTGTGGTTTTCTGTGTTGTAGTTAACATTTTTAAACAGTAATTTCTGACAATATTTTAGCCATCTCTGGTGTCTTGAGTAAGCTGTTCTTATAGCTGGAAATGTATTGTGGATTCCCTGTTCCCTTAAGATTAAAAGGGATAAGTGCAACTTGGTACGTTATGGGAAAGTACTGGTTAAAAAGCTATGGTCTGCCTTTGCTTTCCTCTTCTCTGGGGTGAGTTAAGGATGTCTGAAAGGTAATTAGGGATTTAGAGAGAATGCTTTAATTGTGTTCAGAACAGTTAAGCTGCAGAAGGTTGTCTGCCTCGCTGGGAAATCTGACTGTGTGATTAGTCTGTGTGCATACCTGCTTGTTGTCAGTTCTACAAATGACTCAAATTGGCTCTGATCACTGAGGTGGGTACTTATTTTAGCTGGTGGCCTTGAAGCAGCTTGTGAGGGTGCTCTTAAGCATGAGAAACAAGCCAGCAACATCAATGATTGCTTCCTGGGTTTAAGCTTTTTGTCTTGCAATTTTCCTCAGCACCTGCTTCCCCAGAGCAAGATCATCTTCCTACACTGAAGAGCTGTGCAGGCTGTGCTAGGCAGATGTGAACTGGAGGCCGTACACACCCACCCCCTACTACTCAGATGTTCTACAGCCCTGTCAAGCTGACTCTTCTGAAGTTTCTTGGGTCTTTTAATGTTTATAGTGGATGTATGTATTTTCCCATTGCATAAGAAAAGAAACACACTGAATACTTATTTTTAGCTGTTATTTGTTTCATAGTTCTCTTGTATGATAAGCTCTAACTTTCTCTTAGATGTTTGTTTATATTGCATCTACTTAACAGCAAAAAAGACACAGCTTTGCATGATGAGATGCCCATAATGAACATCCCTGACAAGTTTATGGAGAATGTGCACTGCAGAGATGTAGAGAAGCAGTGTTTTAGGCATAAACCTGTGTATCTAATATAACCATATCTAACCTAAGTATCTAATATAACCACTCACAGCTTTTCTGTGCACTCCTTGTGGTTTGTCACTATAGATAGCAGCCCTGCAAACATTGAAGAGACTTAGCACAGACAAACTTACAGGACAGCCTACAGACAGATACTGACCCCATGATAGAGTTAATCCTAAAGTACATGCCTACCTGCATCAAATTAACTTGTGTCTGGGCCAAGAAAGACCAGGCAGTCCTGGCCCTAATTCCTCTGAAGATACTAAAATTATGGCTCTGTCTTGGAGTTTTGTACAGTGGTTGCCTAGTTAGGCTGTGCTGTTACTGAAAAATAATTGTGGACTGAGCAAGGACTGATTCCTGGCCAAATGTCTATCTCCATTTGGCTTATTTCCATGATTCTTACGGCTGGCTAGTTTTTTAAGTAGATTTGTCTTGGAGAGAGCTTTTGGAGCAGGACAAAATACTCAGTGTGAGCTAAAAGGCTGTGCAGTGTCTGTGCTCAGAGCTCTTGCTTGTAGTCTGCCCCTCTTTTGTCTTAGCAATGTGTCTAGAATGTGGCAGGGACCAAGTGTCCCTGCCATTAATGCCAGTAAGTACCTAGTTAAACCATAAGGGACTCCTCGGTCCTTGTTTTTTGGACCTTCTTTATTTGAACACAGAAGAGCCTTACTGGAGCCAAGTGCTGAAAAACCAGGCTCATGAAGAAGCATTGAGTTCTGGCAAGAAATAGTCTCCTCCCTCCACCATCTGCAGACAAGCTGCCTTTTCTGCTTGTTTACTGTTGTTTGTGTTTTGATGTGTAAATAACTTGAAAAAGTAAGAGAGGGCGCTAGACCCCACAGCATTCAACAGATGACGTGAGCTCCTTGCAGTAGAATAATGTAAACTCCGTCCCTGTTGAGGCAGACACTGTAGCGACATGTATCTCAAAACAGAATAATCCATTTGGTTATTTTTTCCCCCTCGTAAAGAGGATAGAATTATCTGAGCATTAACGAAATGGATGGGAAAAAAGAGCGCAGCTGAGCATCAGCAGCAGAGGTGTTCCTCCATGTGACAATGGAGTGAGGCATTGAGGTGGCAGAAGCAGGTTCACTCTGCAGCACATTTGCATAGCACACGCTTTCAAACAGCACGCTGTCCCAGTGCATGGTGTGCTGTCACCTCTGTTTGCTGAAGAGGCACAGTTGGGTTCAGCCGCGCAGGAAAAGACCTTGAGCCTTTTGTTTTGTTTGTTAAACCAGAAAGACGCTGTATCCTGATGGTCTCCGAAGGACAGGACCAGAAGAGGGCACCAGCATCCTTGTTCTGGGGCTTGAGGGGAAAGCCAACCTCAGCGTTCCCCAAAAGGGTCACAGCCCAGCAAGGTGTTTGGTCTTGGGTTCCTTTTTACATGGTTTACATGTGGACCAGCAACATGCACGATCACTGCAACAGCACAGCTTTGTGCAATTAATTTTTCATGAAATGTAACCAGGATGTAGCAAAGTTGCAATGTAAGGTTGTCAGCTGTGCTGCCTAGCTCTCCCATCTGGTGATCCAAGGCTACTTAAAGAAAATAAATTATCTTTTCAGAACATCTCTAGACTTGTATGTGAAGCTTGACTCTTTGCACTAGTTTGTCCAACATTTTTTGTAAGATTTATTTTTCTTCCTGGCTATAAAAATCAGGCTAAAACTGATGTTGACTTAAAGCTTGATTTGAGGAGGATAAAAATATGATGCAAAGTGCTCTGATAATATTCATGACATAAGTGTTCTGTGGAAGCAAGTCTGATGTAGGAGTATCTGCTTATATTGCAGATTGGGCAGATGAAGGGCTTCTAATATTACAGATCTTGTATGGCTTGTGCAGGAAAGAGGGGAAAATTAGCTATAATTTTTAAGTTTGAATGTGTTCCTCTTGCTCATTGAAAATTTGGGTGCTGATTTTTTTTTTTCAATATAATCTAGCTATATGAAGCATGTTTATGTATGACAATTGTTGCCCGGTTCAGGTATTTAAGTGTCATTTTTTCATCTTAGTCATTTTGTTCTTTTCTTGCCCCATCTTGAACTGAGTTTTACTTTCACAAGCTGCTCACTCATTCAGATTTATACTTGTCTTTTTCTACAGCTATTTCTAAAATGTATTTGCTCTCATCTTTAACCTGTTAAATAAGAGGCAGAAGCTGCACTGTCAGAGTCAGTGGAAAACTTCTATCCAGGGCAGTCAGTGGTGTCTAACAGTTCAATAAAAAACTTGTTAGTGAAGCTTTTTAAGCCAAAGGGAAATGTTTTCTCCTTGGACAGTTGCGTTGCTGAGCTGTGACTGAGCCTGTGTTCCTACTCTCTTTGAGCTTTTGCAGGTATTTGTACAGATTTATTTTAAGACAGCTGCTGAACTGCATGTCATGTGCACAGAGGTATGGGCTGCCTGAGGCACTCCATGGACATTGGCTAGAGGAAAACAAATGGTTTGTTCTGGCTAACAGTAGCAGCTTTCAGGAGGTGGTGTTGTCGCTGAATGAAAGAGGTACCAGGGAGAGGAGAGTGTGTTCATATCATACAGGCATGTCTTCAGCAGGCACTTGAGCACCCGTGAACAAATGCAATTTTCCACACATGCCTGTGCAATGCTAGCCGGACATTGTACTCCTTCCTCTCTCTCTTTTCTTGTCATTTGGTGACTGCTCACAACTTTCAAATGAGGTGGAAGGATGATGTGGCTCTGCAGAGGCTCCTTTACCAGCAGGATAACACTGTGGCGTTTTCTTGGCTCAGAGCCAGCATGTAATAAATATCCCATGGGGCAGGACTGACACACTAGTGTTGAACAGAGCGCACCCAGTTCTAGAAGTATCGCCCTGCATCCAGTCTTAAACATGAAGATGGCTCTTAGTCTTTTTTTGGCTACTTGTTCTGTATCACCTGGTGAAAAGACAAGCCCAACAAGGCGTAAACAGGCTCTGACTGCCCTATTTTTTCTGCAAGTAATCAGTGCAGAAAACTCTGCTGCAGTTTACCAGATTTCACCTCACAAAACTTTCTGTAAACAGGTTCTTGTTTTAGTGCATGGACTTCAGGCCATCATGACACTCGTAGCATAACCCCTGCTCGTGTTCTCAGATCCCTGAGCTGGGCAGTAAGTAAGTGATGTACGAGTGGGTTCTGCTGTTGACTATCATTCTCTGGTTACTGTATGGGAACTGCTGATCTCTGAAACTCCCATTTGTGTTAAAGCAAATGCTGACTGCACTTAACTGTGGAAAAATCTCTTATTGTATTTTCAGATGAAACCTCCAGAACCTTTCATAGCTGTATTGCAGAGAGAGAAGCACTTTTTTTTAAAGCTAAAGAAACAAACACAAAAAAAAGTATAGAAAACCCAACACCCACCAAACTTAAATTCATTAATCAAAGTATCATAAAGACTATGCTGTTAATATTGTATCAATACTGTACTGAATTGTCTCTAGCACAACACAACATTAATCAAAATTTGCTATTTCCTCCATCTGGTGAAACTTGTGGATGCTTTGGGATGGGAAAAGCCTCCGCAAGGTTAGTTGGTAAGTGTCTGAAAAATAATAGAACATTTGCTGATTTTCCTGGTATGGTTTGACAGGAGTGATCATTCCTGTAAGGATGCTCAAGGACATTGTGAGAACTTCTTTGTGGTAACTCATCTTAAAGGTACTGAAAAATTCAAGAGTGACATTAAGTGTAATGGTATAAAATTCAATGTACATTAAAGCTAAAGAAAAAAGCTCATTTCAGTACTGAATGAAAGGAACCCATCTGCTCTTGATCTATAAATGGGTAGAGATTAAGGGCTATCACTAGATTTTTGTTTTCTAACCTTATTGACTGCCCCTATCTTCAACTAGTGAAATCTTCATGGAATCTCACACAGTCATCAAATGGGACCTGCACTTAATGATCAGAGTTTAGGATAGGAACATATTTTACAAATATTTTTGCCATACTCTGCATCCAGGGATGATGATAATTTCTGCCTAGAACCCTCAACTTTTTGATAAATAGCTTGGCTCCTAGTTTTTCCTAAGGAAAGATCTATTGCCACCATAGAAAGCCAAGGAAACACATGAAGCCTACACTGCTCATCAGTAAACCCTCGGACTTAAATGAGTGGGTAGTCTTATTGTGGCTGATCCCATTGTGCAGGGGCTGAACAGGATCACGGCTTCTTGTTCAGGGAACACGATTACTCTTTTGCTTAACTCATTGTCTCATTTGTACTTGTTCTGTCTTTAATAAATTCTTTGTAGGATCCTGCTGAGCAGACTGCTTTTCATTTGTTTCACCAGTGAACCTTTTGAGTTACTGTGTATGAGCAGTCTCGAGTTGTACTTCAGCTGTAGAAGAAACCTCTGTGTGTAATTTGAAATAAGTGTGTGTTAGGATAGTTGTGGGAGATGGTTAATTAGAAGGCTTATTGTAGCTCAGGCTTTGGCAACAAAGAGTGATGGGGTTTTTTGCTCAATATTGACTCAAAGTGTACGGGGGCCTTAGCTGATGTTGTCTGTATAGATGCATTGATTTTGAAGGTGAAAAGCAATTATCAGACTTTCTAATGCCTTTAACCATGTTTGGGTGCTGCTAAATCCCTGTTGATACTGGAACCCTTCTATTTATTTTTGACTTCTATATATCTGACTCTAATTTCAAGTCCTTCAGTTTTCCTTTCACCAGCTAGGCTAAAGAGCCCTTCACTAACTGCATTTTCTTCTCATATGGAAATTTAACAATTGAGTTACCCTACGGTTTTTCCTCTTGTAAACAAAATGGAACTGAGTTTCCTATGCTTGGGTTTGTTTGGGGTTCTTTTTATGGTAATAAATTATTTCTAGCTCTCGCATGTTTGCAGCAGTCCTCCCCAGTTACTGAACACCCTCTAGAAACATTGGCATCGGGGGATAAGGTGCAGCTCTCATCATGGTCTCATGAAGGCAGTAGGTGTAAACTACAGGTCTGCAGGGCCCACTGACTCCAGGAAAGTAATTTCCTAATGAGTACTGAGAGTAACTGCTGGCAGCTTCACGCAGCTGAAGATATGGCTCTAGCTGAAGCCTGCTTGTAATGAAAGCTGATTCACCATTTTTTTTTCCCAGTGTATACAAATCAGAGGCAATCTCTCTGCCTCCTGGCAAGCTACCCAAGTCATCAGTTAGGCAGGATTTGGCCAGATGTCTTCCATGCTGAGAAGCACTGCTAATGTATACTAACTATAATTATTATGCTAGTGTTAAATATCACCTTCTGGTTTTTATCTGAAGTCGATGTCACTACATGACTTCAAGCTCTTCCAGTGTTTATTTAAATTTCAGAGGCAATAGCATGGATTTTGATCCCTATTTTGTTTTTAGTAATGCTCACCTCAGTGTTGGTTGGATAGTCAGATATGGCTTGGACTTCTTAACTCTCCTTTTTTCAAAGTGTACCAGAAGCAGATAATTAAGGTAAAGGAGGATAAACAGTTTATGAAGTTAAAACTCTGAAAGGAGCAGGCAACTTAGCGGTGAAGGACACAGCAAAGCCTGAGGCATGCAATGATATCTTTCCCTTAATCTTTCCTGGCAGCATCATACTGATGCCTTCCATCTGCAGTGGAAGAGGATTGAGTTAGGGAATATCTAATTACGTGGCTCTGCTGGGTGTCTGTGGTGAGGTGCTGGCAGTGGGGGGCTGCCCCGTGCAGGACACAGATGGTTCCAGTTGCCTCCGACCCAGGGCACAGCTGAGCCCTGCAGCCAACATATTGTTCCTCAGGGAAAGTGTATGTGAGAAAGGAGGAAAATACCTGCCAGGAGGAAACCTGAGGGAAGACTGAGGCTGGAGACAAAGGATTCCTCTGCTGCACTGGGAAAGGGTCCCACACCAGAGCAGAGGGAAGCGTGAGGGAGGTGGAGTGTCACAGACAAGCCATTACAGACTGACTGCATCTCCGTGCAGTGCAGTCTGGAGGGAGGCCAGGCCTTGGGAACAAGGGAAGGAAAGCTGTTTCAAAGTTTGCCTCTTTCTTTCCCACTAATCAAATCAGTAGTTAAATATTTATTTTAATTGGCAATAAATTAAGTTCATTTTCCTCAACTCAACTCATTTGTCCATGACTGAGGAAGCAGGGTTTGTTTAGCCAGGGAAAGGATGGCTAAGGAAAATTGCTTTCAACTGTTTAAAAGAGGGTTGTTAGAAAACAAACATGGGATTTCTCTGAGCACGTAGCTGAGGCTGGGATGCAGTAGCTGCAACAGCAGTAAGGAAAACTCTCTGTCTACACTTGAGGAAAAATACTTCATTATGAGACTGGTCTTAAGCAGAAATATGGTGGAATCTACTCCCTTGGAGGTCTCTAGAAGTCACTGGAACAAGCCTGGAACACCTTCTGTGGCAGTGAATTTAGCTTTGCACTGGGCTGGGGGCTTCCAGAGGAGAGGTGTAACCTGGATTTTCCTGTCATCCCACAGGATGCACAGATGGAATGGGCAAACTTAAGTGTAGAGAGGCTGGTCTTTCCATGTGTTCAACAGCTGTGCTGAACAGCTAAATGTTACTTAAAATGACAGTGAAGGATGACAAACAACATTCTGTAAAAAGTATGGAGTAGACTCCTGAGCTACTGTGCAAGAGAGTGTCTGCATTTTAGAATGTTCTGTGTGAGTTTGGGGATTTTTATGTATCTCTAGACCTACATAAATATGTACACATTGAGGAAAAATGGTGAGGAGTTGTGCCTGACCTGAACACATGATCTCAAAGGCTGAGAAAATGCTGACAGTTTTGGTCACCTCTTTCTGACACCCGGACAAAATTAGGAGCTGTGGTCACTGAGAAGCAGTCCAGGGGCAAGTTAATCCTCAACAGTAAGCAATCTTCACAGTGTTGAACCTTGGGATGCACAATACAGCTTGGGAGATATTCTGCAGAGCCCAGGCTGATACAGCAGTTGTGTTGCTGTAGCTTGGAGTCACAGCTCTGATGCTTTGCTGCCATACATGCCAGAAGTATATAGTTCTCATAACTGTGAATCATATATGCCAGTATTATTTTGGTTTCATCAATGCTTATCAGAGCCAGGAGGCTAAAGAAATTTAAAAAAAGGATAAGCAGACTCTTCTGAAAGAAGAAGGCAATATCTTCTTCAATCAACTTTATTTGACATACAGTCTGGTGCCTTCTCCAATTTAGTGGCTTGATCCTCAGAAGTTCAAAGTAAGAGAGAGGAAATTGAATGGTAAAATTCTCCACCATGTGTGTAGATATGGTGTGTAGAGGGGGTTTTCTACTTTTTGTTTCTTTGTGTGTACCTGTGCACACAGCCTCTGACAGGTTTGTACTTGTTCTTGGTCACCTGTGTGCCAACACGCTCCATTAATTTTGAGATTCTGCACAGAGCTCCAATGTTTGATTTGTCATCTGTGGCCTCCATTCTGTTACAGCCATCTCTGTCATAACTGATGACAAAAATGTCACCACAGCAGTTTTCATAACATTTTCATGCCCGCTTGATGCTTTGTGCCATCTGCTACCATGATGAACAGAAAAGTTATTTGGTAGCTTTGATCTTTGTAACCTAGAAGATTAAATGAAACCAACACATTTCATGGCATCCTCTAACTTTATTAGAAACTATCATAGGCTAAAGCTGAACTTGATGTTGGCTGTGACAGGTTTCAGTTGACTGACCCAGGACCTGAGAAAGTTTTCAGGAGGGCCTGAATGACCGAGAAGCCTAGGACTTCTGCAATTTTAGAGATTTACACTCCCGAGTTATTTAGGCACTTAGAAACTGTCAGAATCAGAGGTAATGCTTGTCCAAGGTTCACTGAGCACCTTCTTCTCATTTTGAAATGCAGTAAGAAGATGATTAACTAAGTCACTCATCTCTAATTTATTTTATCTGATTGCACTGCTAATATAGCAATGGGTTGTTGTAAACTGTAGTAATCTTTCTTTGACATTATTTAGGGAAACGCTTATTAGTATTGCAGGAATTGAAGTGTTATAAGGTACCAAGAGCAGACATTTGGCTGTCTGGAACCTCAGTGAAGGTTTTGGATTTTCAAAGCAGTGCCAGGCTCCACCTCTAACATATAAGGGGGACACATATTGCAATATTTTCGGTCATCTGACACTTTGCTAAACATTGTGCCATTGATCTTGGTTATGTCAGTAACTTAAAATTGTTTTTGCATTTTGAAATTACTATGTAAACACATTTGCTCAAACTTCCATAGGAACCAATGCTGTAAAAATGTCTCAGCAATAATCCAATGAGAAGCATGTATTCTGTTCTCTCCAGGGCTGGTAGTTCTGCATATTTACATATTGCCTCTGCATTAATAATTCTAGGCATAATTGATTTCCATTTCTGGAAAAGACTGCATATTGCATTAGATGTGTTGAGCAGATCAGCAGCTGCAGTGTTAATGCTTTTTTGCCCTTTCATGTATTTTATGGGAAATGGCTTAAAGTCCACATTGGTATTACCTAAGTGCAGTAGCTTTATGCATTTTTATATTTCTTTTTTTTTTAATCTTTCCAGAGATTTTGCACAGTTGTTTTGCAAAATGCTGTGTTTATAACTTCCTCGAAACAGATGCAGTGTTTACTGACTAAAAGGAGCCTGGGAGTTAGGTTTTGAGTTGCTTTGAGGCAGAAATGTGGGGTAGGGTTTTCAAAGGCACTCAGTGTTGAGCTAATCTATATTCCCATTGAAGTAGGTGGGAGTGTCAGAACTTCTAGGCCTGCTTGAAGGAATGATGTGAAGCATCATTTTCTTAGTTTCTCTGCCTGCAAAAATGAAGGTAATAATAATCCCTCACAGCCATGTCAGTTGATGTCTAGTAAGAGGAACAAAAAAGCGTGTTAAAGTGTCATTTAGCAGGAAAGCTTGTGTGTTTGTGACTCAGACTTTTCTGGTTTGGTGTTTGAATGATCTAAGTTTGCCTCCCTTCTTCTGCAAGAAACAGAAACAGGGAACAGAGTAACTGAGCAGGCATCTGGGACTGGTGACATCTGTTCAGAGAAGGGATCTGGTCAAGAACAAAGACAGCTAGCACATGCAATAGATGAGGTGCAGGGATAGGTTGTTGTTTGGAGCTTGTCAAGAATGAGGGATTCTGAAGCTAGAAGGAGGGAACATGGGGAGGATGAGTCTGACTCTCATTAAATAATAATCTGTGTAATCTTCTCTTCTCCAGAAGCCTTTACTCATGTGAGTTAGAGCATTCAAAACTGCTTACACAATCAGGAGAAGAATAAAGCAGTGAGGGAGGGGGAGGAAAAAAGAAGAAGGGAAAAAAAAAAACCCCAAACCCAGAAACAAAGTAAAACCTTCTAAGTCTTTTGGGCTTGATTCCAGTCCTACGAGGAGTAAGGCTCCTCCGGAGGAAAAGAGGAGGTTTTTGTTTTCAGCCTGTCCTACAGCACTGTTTCGCCCTGGGGCACCTCTGAATAAAAGCTGTGGGTCAGAGGCACCTGCTATTGATGGTTTACATGCTCAGGAGCTCCTGGATTCAATTGTGTTCCTACTAGGGCAGGTTAAGCCTTTTCAGTTTTTCGTGGTAATTGTGACAAATGGGAATCCAGGGGCTCAGCTCTTTTTTGTCTGAAAATCAAGCTTGCTGTGTGGGTGGTTGATAAATAGAAGTCCTGAAGCTGAGAATGTTGCCTTCTGCTCTTCTGTGCCTTTTTTTTGTTTGTTTTTTTTTTTTTAACTGCAAAGGTACACCTATTTCAACATAGCTTTCTGAAGATATCCTGAGGCTTTTCCTGAACAATTAGTAGGTGTAAAAATGTATATGCTATAAGAAAACAATATGTAATTGTAATTGTATGAACATGAAAATAATTTCTATGCGTGCCCAAAAGAAAGAAAAACCAATTTAGCCACCACTGGGGCTGGGAAGGCAGAAGTGTTAAATGTATTTTCTACTTTAACTTTCACTGTTCTGTGGTTTTAGTTGGACTGTTAAATATTGTTAGTGACAATAAGATGAGAAGTAGAGCTATGATAGATATAACGTTGAAAGAGTGAGTCATTAGCAATCCTATTCCAGAACTGGAGGGGAAGTATGTTTAAGAAAACTGTGAAAAGAAAATTTAGGTTTGTGCGGGTGTTTTGTTTTAATACGCAATTTTGATACTCTTTTTTTTAAGTAAGGCTTTTTTATATGATGACACCTAAGTAAGGGAAATATGGGTAAGTATCTGTTGAGCAATACAGGTATGGATTCTGCTGCCTCACAAATGGGAAGGGCATGAGAAGATGCACTAGTATGATTTTTATGAAACACTGTAGAACTGGTAGGGCAGAACTCATATGACACTGTATTTTACACATTTTCCCAAGATATGGGTAAAAAATATGGCTTTCTACCTACCACTTCTGCCTAATCGGGATATAGCTGGAGGGCTTGCTGACTGTCCAATTGATTGTTTTCCTCATGCTGGCACTCATTAAAACATGGTTTGGAAATGCTGCTGATGCAAGAGAAGAGAATAAAAGCCAGCTCACGCTCTCATGGCTCTGTGGACTCAGCACTGTTCTATGTATTCATACTGTCTTTGATGCAGCTGCAGATAGCCCTCAGCAACATAATAGCTAAAATGAATATTAGCCATAGGGACTTGTCCCAGTTGTACTCGTACATCAAATGCTCCATATTAAATAAAATTATATTAATAATGAAATTATGGTGGGTAAACATGGGCATCTGACAAAGGTTATGACTTAATGCTTATGGATATCAGTATCAAGTGGAAATTAAAATGCTGATATGAAATCACTGTTTAAAAGGGCAGGTGGTTTGTCTTTGTACTTTTTCGGAGAAGAATGTGATCTGTCCTTCAATAAACCTAACTGTGTACCACCTGGTGCCTTGCTTTTCTGTGCTGGCAGATGTGATAACATGTCTCCCAGGCTTTTGACACATGAAAGGTCCAAAGACATTTAAGATGTGCTTTCTTGGAAGCACCAATATAGTACAATATTTAGAATTACACATCCCCCTCCTTTTTTTTTGAAAAGAGGAAGTGGCAGAAAAGGAGAAGGTAACTCTAGGACTTTTGACTTTCAAGACTGCTCAGCTGAAGCCTTTCCCATGTGTAGAAAGAAGGCAGAAAATTAATTGTGAATTTCCATAGCAGAATAAAGATGACAGATTTCTCTGCCAGAGTAACTCAGAAGGTGTTTAGTCCAACCTGTAGCATGCAGTGGTCAGCCCACTGCATGGAGGGCCCAACTGTCTGCTCAGAACTTTATTCCACCTGTTCCTGAAAACCATTAAGGGCAGAAACGGCACAATCTCTCTGGGCAACCTCTTCCACTGTGCACTGTCCTCACAGTGCGAAAGTTTATATAGCCAGCTTGAGTATCCTTTTTTCAACTGATGATTGTATCTTATCCTCCCAAAATACAGCATTGTGAAGAGCCCGGCTCTGTTCTCTTTGATAAGCTCCTCACAGATATTGCACAACCCTTTTTCTCCCTCACTTCTATTAGAATTTTTTTTTTTTTTAGTTTTATCTCATATATTTGTCCTTGAGTGTCAGGAAATTATTAATACATCCATTTTCACAGGTAGACAACAAATCCCAGCCAAGTGAACTTGTTAGCTTATTTATATGTCCTGTTGATCTGGCAGTAAGGTCTAACTCATCTCCAGGTTTAGACCCATAAATTTCCACATTGTGCATGCTTTCACATGAAATGTGAAAGCTCCCTTTATACTCAGTGCAGCTGAGCTCAAAGCTGCCGTCAGAGTGAAGAGGTTGTTTGGTCTGCTTAGCGGTCTTGTTTTTGGGATTCTACTGGCTCTAGTGGCCCTGGCTCCCACACAGCCTCTTGTGCTGCAGAGAACTGAAGTTCACAAGGAGAAAATGGCTAAAAGTGATACAGGAAGTCAGCAGCAGAGCATCATTTGAATGTGCATCTGAAGTGCATGCTGCATGTCCTACACACTGGAAAAGATGTTCTGTTTCAGTGGAGCTGTGTGACTTTATTCTGTGAATATCAGAGAACAGAGAGGCACAGATTGTTGGGAGCACCTTAGAGAATGGTGAGCACCTTTTTTTATGTACAGAGCTTTGTTTGACAGCTCTGCAGCACATTCTCTGTGGTTTCCAGTTCAGTGGCATTGGGACTAAACACTGTGATTTATTATCTCAAGTAATTGAGATAACTTTGAATAAGTTTGAATAACTTTGACAGCCTCCTTTTGGACTGAGATGTGGAACTGACAGTGAATTCAACATTGAGTAAAATTAATGCCTGTTACAGAGTGAGTTCAATGCACATGAAAGCAGAGTGACAGTTGTAATAATTTAACACTTCTAAGGAAAGAGGAGTTGCTCTGATCATGAAAACCCTTAGAAATTCTTATTTCTTTTGTGGTTACTGTGATGAGAGTGCACTATTAAATACATGAAATGATAAAATACTGACAGAGGTGTAAAATATCCTTACTGTTCAGAGGATTCTGCTTTGTGGCATTTATCTGTACATTGATGTCTCCCTGTTCTCTAGCTCCCCAGGCTCTATCAGACTGCATTCCCCAGGACCTGTCTGATGGTTTGGGTAATATCCCAAGGAGCCTCTGTCTTTCAGGATGAGGATTTTTGTTTAACCAGACCAAGGAAATGACAAATAATCAACTGGAAATGAACACAGGATGACACTGGGCTTTGCTAGTGGCCAATGTGATGATTGCTGTCCGGGAAACCTCTGGTTTTGGAGTTTAGATGGTTCTAAATTACTTTTAAAAGAAAGCTATATGGAGTCAGTGAGTCTTCTATAAGCATGGGGAGAGAAAACAAAATTTTGTTTTACATATTTAGTGTCCTGGTAAGATAAAGATAGCAGAATTATGAAAAATGGTAATACTTAAAACTGTAAAATTTTAATAATCAAACCTACTAATTACATAATTTCTTCATTACTTCTAAAATGTAATTAACAAAATGCCTCCCATTTTGTTTCTATTTCCATTTCTTGTCCCTTATGACAAATATTCTGAAATGGAAAAGCCAAAAAATATTGAAATCTTAATATGCGTAAGGCTAGATAACTGCAAAGTGTTTAGTGCTGCAGTGATTTCATCTATGTACAGTTCTGGTTGTTCACATTCAACGACCTACTAGATTGAAATCCAGTGAGCAAGAAAGGGTTAGTAGAATGGCCAATCCTTTCTGATGAATCTATATTCCAAAAGGAAAGCAAACCCAACTTTACTACTTTACCCAGGCTGGTATTCTACTCTACAGATACAATTTTTATTCTTGTATGATTATTAAGAGGGAAATAATATCTTCAAGCATGCTTTTCTAAGAAGATGAAACTTAGTAAGTTTATACTGATTCTAGTAATTGTGGACATGAAATTCTGAACCTGTTTTCCAGCAGGAAAAATCTACATTTATGGGGTATACTTGTTAGTCATTCAACCTGTCCAACAACCGGAAGAGTGTATTAGATGGGGGTCTTGTATTTTATTCCATTTCAGAAAATTCTATCTCTATTTCACCCTTTTTAACTCTGGAGGGCAATGATTTTCCTACCCTTGCATGTAAGTGTAACAAGCCCCCGGATTTCTCTGTGGCTCAGGCAAAGACAGAGCTGGAGGTCTAGTGGCCAGCTCATGGATAATAGATGAGAATTGATGGACAAGGAACTGTGGGAAAGCATCTTGAAACCTTGAGTTTTCTCTTTGTTTCCCTCCTCTTCATTAGTGCTAGCCACAGCCCGTGTTGATGAATCACACTGATGGACCTGTGTGGAAGCCCAGGGGCACTCTGCCCAGAGAGGAGACCCTTGCAGGATCCCATTAACGTCGATAGGAGAGCAGTTGTGAGGCCTTCCCACGGGGAAAGGGCTCCATTAACCCCTGCTTTTGGGAAGGGCATCCACTCACACTTAATTTATTGTCTGCTTAAGAGTTAAAACAACAGCGTAGCCTGAGTCTGGAATTTTTCTCAGATAAAACAGTGAATCTCTGAAGTTCTTCCGTTGTTCCACTGCTACCTTTCAGGATCAATTGTTACCATGGGCAAGTGCAGCTGAGGAAGATGTGCTACTGAATTTCATTTTTTAGCAGCTTATATGCCACTAAGATTTATATAAGGTTCTGACATTTATAGCTGTCTTTTTCAAAGGCTGAAGCTTGTTCTAGAATATTTTTCAAGTTTTTCTTCCTTTTTAAACTATACTAAACCCAGTATTTTCCATGTACTAATTTCACCAGGCTCAGTTTTTGACTGAGGAAAACAGAAACAGAAATAAAGGCAACTATCTTCTGCCCTCTTTTCTTTAAAAAAACTAATAACATATGTAGTTTAACTAGCCCAGGCATCAGGTACCTGAAACAGAATGTTTTTAGTGATGTCAGGTAGAGTCAGGAAATAAGCTCATTAATGAAAACTATAAGTAATGAACTATTCTGCTCTAAATATAAATTACTTTATATAGGTTGCACAGGGAGAGTGGCCATCTTGTGGATGGCCTCCTTTGGGATTGAAGTAATGGTTGGATCACCTGATGTTCTGGAAGTGTGCATCTCTTGGGATTTGTGTTGAGTACAAATCTAGAAATAGATTGGGTTAGTTTTAATGATAAGGTTTTAATGCTATCTTTATATCTACTCCTGATTTCTTTTGTATGTGTTTGAAATCTAAAGGTTTACAGCTCACAGTCCTTCTAAAGTCCTTTATTCTTCCCTTCTCCTCATTCCTATTTTACATGAGGAAATTTTCATTATCAAATAATACAGATGATTCTCAGTGAAAATTGCTGCAGTAGATAAATCTATTTTAAATGAATATATTTGTGTCTGAAATTATTTTGAAGTTGTAAGGATTTTAAGGAGGTTAGAGGGGAAGTATTGTGTTTTCAAGCAAAAATAAAACAAAAGCTATGTCTACCCTTTTTATGCTAAAACTCTCACATCAGTCAGGATACTCAGTATATGACAAGACCCTTCAGGATTATTTTGCATTTACTGCAGAATTTATTCACAGATAAAAGAGCACCAACATTCTTTCTTTCAAAAATTCTGATGACTTTGTAATTTTTCTCTTGTCTTTGGGATACTTTTTCTATTTGTCCGAGTAATTCACCTTATATACACAGGCCAATGATTAATTTATTGACTTGGGGATTTTACAGAAAATATCTTCTTGGATTTTAATCCTACTTGACCAGACAAGAAATATGTTCTTATCTGTACTCCCAGATGGAGTGCAGTAGCTAAGTGCCCTCCCTTGCCATTTGATTACATTTAAACTCACTACTCCTGCTTTAATTTATTTTTTTATCAAATGACTTGGAGGTTCCATACCAAAAAAAAAAAAAAGAGTTTAAATTTTGTGTTTAACTGCTATATGAAAACACACAATTATCAATTTGTCTTATATTTCTTAGGCCAGTAACATAATTTTTTGTCAAGAGGGGTGAGCAGTCCTTATGAGGACCAAATCTCAAGAGTCCAGAGGCTTATTTGCAGTTTCTGGTAGCCACATAAGAATGCAGACTCAGTCCTACCCCCATGGTAAGCAGCAGTGAATTTTGGTCTTGGAAAATTCGCTGGAGAAACAGATCCTTTGTGGCAAACCAGGTCTCTCTGAGAGAAAATGCATACAAGCACCACTGTATGATAAGCCAAACCATGCCTCTGCAATAATATGCCACACATCACTGACCCCTTCAGCAAAGTCTTGACAAGCCAGTTTCCCAAGGGTAACTGGTAAATGTTTTTCTCAGCCATGTTCAGTGATCCTTCTTCCTGGACCTTGCATATTTTTTTCCCTGCAAGGTGTGTCAACAGGGCTTTTGTCCCCACTGAGATTTTTATATGGATCAAAGATCCTCCAAAATCTAAACTTCCATACTAATATGCCTCTAATGCATAATAAATCCATATATAGGCACAGTATACAGGCCTTTTTTCATTACATTTTTTTTCATTAGTCAGTAAAGCTTTTGCAGTATCAAGAGAGAATTAATTCATTTGATCTAAAACTCAGATGTCTGGTCAAAACCAGCTGCCTGAGCTTGGACTCCCTACAGTCCATGGGGGAGAAAGGTACCTTCAAAAGGTGTTATCCCCTGTGCCCCACACACCCACCTTCAGAGGAGATGAATGACTCCTTCAAAGCACCCATTTCTTTCTGTTGATGCTACAGGAAGCTTAACTTCCACATCTAATCTTAAACATCCACAGTGATCCCAGAAATGTTTTCCTCCACTCTCATTAGCATCATAGGTAGTATTGATGGTGTAATTGCTGCAGAAAAAAATATGCAGAATAGGGAAATGAGAAAAGGGCATGGGGGAAAAAAAAAATGTGACAATTTTTCTACAGACAATAAACAAAATAGTAAAGTGAAAGAGAGGATACAAATAGCAGTGGTCCTAAAAGGCATTAATTTTTTTCTGCTGAACAAGGTGGCAAGGCACAGACTAAATAGTAATATTTATTATTATTTTAGGGTATTTTCTGTCCTTCAGCTCTTCTCATGTCTTCTGTTTATATCCTTAGGATGTATCGTGGTTTGGTCTCAAGACTGAAGAGCTCCACATTCCTAAGAATCTTTCCTCTTTGGTAACTTGGATGGCTCTTTTCTATCTTCCTTAGAATAATCTTTTATCTCCTTGCTGTCATCTCCAAAGACTGCATGTGATTCCCCAGTTTCTGTCTTTGATCTTCTCTTATTTTTGTAACTGTACTTACTGAAAGTATTAAAAGCCACCTGCCACTGATCAAAGTGACCCCATTTCTCTTTACTCTCCTAGTCCAGCCTTGCTCATAGTTTCTGAGAAGACAAATTTAATTATTCTGCTAGAAAGCAAGCCTTTGGAGTGCTCTAAGAGATCTATGAGACATCAGAGTACCTCAGCTTCATACAACCATTTACAATTGATCATCCAGTGCAATGCACCTGGAGAACTGACACAGCCTGACTCTAAATAGCCCCTCACAGAGCTAGGCTACTCTGTTCATGTCACAGAGGGGAGAGCATGTGCTTAACTGGCTGTTGTGTATCTCTGATGGAGGAGAGGGAAAGTGAAAAGAATATTCATCCCCTTAATTACTCAGTATATTTCTAACCCCCAGCAGAGCTGAGGGGGGCTTGGCATTTAAGACCCTAGGTTCTCATTAGTTTGGAAAATTATACTTGAGCTGAAAAATTATACTTAAGCGTGTTGTCCTGAGTCAGTGATGTTCTAAGGAGGAAAAAGTATTGTTCACAGGCTGTGGCAGGACTTGAGCCATCTCCTGTGGTGTGTGGCAGAGCTGTGCCCACTCCTCCCACCACACTCATCAGCATTGCTGCCTGCCTTGGTGGAACCAGGGTTCTTCCTCCTACCTGCCCAAGACACTGATTTTTTGCAGTTCTTCACACTTCAAAAAAACACTGTGCTATCTCAAGGAAAGGTTTAGTTACAGGTTTGGGCTGTTTTGCTTTTTTTAATCTTTGTATTTTTAGGATCATTAATACACTTTAGTACCTGAAGTCTTTGTTTTTTAGAACTGCTGGGCAGGCAGTGCAAGACTGCAGAAACAGTTTCTCTGCCTTCCTCATTTATGTGAAAAGAAGGAAATGTTGTCTTTTCCAGTGTGCCAGAGTGGGTTCCAGTAGGCAATGTCTCCTCACCTGGCTTTGCAAGCTGACTTTCTGGGCCTGCTTAGGTCTCACAAGAGCTATTCATAGATCTTGAATTGGTGACTATTATGTTACCAGTGATAAGAGTTGCTCTTTCCTCTGACTCTCTGAATCCAGGAGGGTTCATGGAAACCACAACTCACATCTAGAATGTGAGCAAAAGATTTTGTTTATTGATACAAAAGAAGCAATTATAATATATTAACAAATTAATTTTATGGCTTTTTATGCCACTTCTGATGCTGAGACTCCTAAAGTGATGGCATTTTATAGAAGATAGTTTCTCCCACAAGCATCTCTACGTTTGGATTTTTCTTCTGCAGATCTTCCCCTGCACCGTTTTGAATATTAGTCTTAATTCAGAAACTTAGAACAACCACAACTAATAATCTAAAGGTAAGCCATTTTTTCATTCTTACATTAGTTCTGACTCTAGATAATTTTTGGTGTGTATGTGAGTGAGACAGAACAAAATTCAGGCTCGCTGGAATTTTAATACCTTGACCATCCTCAGGGGACACCTCATTGCAGCTACAGCTTCCTTGTGAGGGGAAGAGGAGGAGCAGGCACTGATCTGTTCTCTGTGGTGCCAGTGACAGGACCCAAGGGAATGGCCTGAGGCTGTGTCAGGGGAGGTTTAGGCTGGATATTAAAAACAGGTTCTTAACCCAGAGGGTGGCTGGGCACTGGAAGAGGCTCCTCAGCAGAACTGATCACAGCACCAAACCTGACAGAGTTCAAAAAGTGTTTGAACAGTGCTTTTGGGCACATGGTGCAACTCTTGGGTTGTCCTGTGTAGGGACAGGAGTTGGATTTGCTGGTCCTTGAATTTCCCTTCCAACTCAGGATATTCAATGGTTCTATGAGCTTGGAATTGCCTTGGCTGCATTTTTGTATTTTGTAATATGTAAGCCTTTAAAATTTAAACCTTCATGCTCAAGAAAATTATCTCTAGGTCAAACATGGATTAGAATTAAGCAGTAAGATTCCTTGAAATTGCAGGTTATGCTGGGATAACTCATACCTCAAAGGTGTTTCGTGAACCAATAGTTCAGACCTGACAGAAATGTTATCTCACATGAACACAATCCTTGGAGTGTGCTGTTGTAACAGTTAACTGACAACTAGAAAAAAAATATTGTGCACAGAACTATCTGCAGTTAGTCTTTTAAATAAAATAAATTAATTTTCTACTAAAATTGGTTTAACTGAAACTTTTAAATTTTGTTTAAGGGGAAAAATGTACATATTTTAGAACAGATTCTTAAAAGTAGTCAGTTACTAGAATGACAAGGAAAATCTGGCTCTCAGTCCATGTTTTTCTGTGGAAATGCAAAATGTGTAAGTTATGTTTGGTTTATATCTGCATAATTACATATACCCCCAAGAAATGGGTAAGTTCCAATTTTGCATATTAATGTCTTAGACAAAACATTTAATCATAAAGTTGAGAAAAGAGTAACCTTTAGTCACCATTAAAGAAGTGAGAGCTTTAGAAAAGGGACGGACACCAAGGTGTAGGGACACTGATCACCTGCAGAGCCATTCACTTTGGTTCACTCTCTCCTGTTAAGGTCTCCTTGGGAATAACCATGAGTAGCTCCTGTCTCATGGTGCTTCCTTGTGTACTTGAAATGAACTTGTATCTCAGGCCATCGCCTTTTCTTCAGCTGTGACCTGGCAGCTTCAGAAGACAGTCAAAAGTGTGGCTGGCTGCAGAAATATCAGGGCTAGCTAGAAGAACTGGTACTCCCACCAGGGAGGGAAGCTTCACCTGTGTAAGGGTGGCTTGCCCCATAAAACTTCCCTTCCTCTGGACAGCTAGAGAGCTCCAGTTCCCACCTTACACCAGCAGCCTTGCCACATCAGCTCTGCATTGGGATTTGTTTTGTCTGAGATGTCGTGCTTATAGTCACGGACATAAAATAACCTCCAACAACCACACCATTATTTTTGCCCACGGCTGGTGGTATTGACAGGTAAATGCTGTTTCCTCTTGTCTATATCTGCAAAACCATAATGGTCTGTCCCACGGCTGTGCTTGTCAGAACCCTGCAAGCTTGTCAATGCCCTGGTCTCCCAGAGCAATGAGGTTTTGTGTGGTTCATGTCTGGAGGGGCAGCCTGTGCCTTTGGCTGAGCCCGACCCGCATGGCTGAAGGCAGCTCTCTCACATACAGTACCCTCTAACAGGTCTTGCTGAAATCCTTGGCTGGGTAGAGGAGGGAAAGTGTATGTATCTCGACTGTGAGAAAGGCTGCCATCAGCCCTCTGGTGAAATTGCTTCAGTGATGGGCCAGAGACACTGTTTGATATGTCTGTGCGTATTATGCACGTCACACTCTGAGCTAGTTAAGATATAAGAACTTTGCTTGGCATTTTATGAATCATACTACTGAAATGTATTAAATGCTATCAAACAGTTTCTATCATCAAAGAAGCACAACATTATCTTTTGATCTTCAGAAATAACTGATCCAAGGATAAGTAAAACAAATGTATTTTCTTAATTGCTGAGCCAAGTGAAGCACCCTTTAAAGGCTTTAGAAAAAATTCTGTTCTGTCATCTTGCAATATGAGTATATCATATAAATTCAGATGAGGTCAGTGAAGTTGAGACACAGTTAATGAATATGAGACAGCTATCAGAGAATCACTTACACTGGAAAAAATTCTTAATGTCATCAATGTCATATTGCACGTTCTCCAGTCCTCACAGTTACATTTGATGTCTTTGCCTCAAAGGAGGAAAAGTCAAAGTTTGAAGAATAAAGTTAGCTGAAGTATAAAAGTGCTTTTTAACCTGTGCCCTTTCTGCTGTACAACTGAAATGAGGTGGCATTCATGTAATTTAAAAATCATTGCATTTTGATTTATGGGTGAAATGAGCTGAAACATGGAAGTACATTTTCTTCTGTAGCACTCTGGAAAATAAGCTATTGCAGTCAGTTATTTTCTGGAGGATAAAAGATATCTTATTGAGTTACTGACTTGAAGCTGAATTAGTCTGCTTGGCAGAATTAATCACACATTGATTCTTAGGCTAACTTTCACTTTCCTGTGTGAATATGTGATAGCAGAGAGAATAGTCTGTACTAATGAGGTATGCACACTGGCTTCCTGTCTCTGTCTTTGCCTTTGCAAACTTGGAAAAGCTTTGAACTGAAGCCACAAGAGACCTAGAAGGAATTAAGAGGCAAGTCCCATGATCAGAGGCAGCAGATAGAAATCATGTGCAGTCCATACATTTGTCATGTAAGTATTAAGAGTGGGAAAAAGTCCTGTAGCTTATGTTCTTTTGTGATATGGAAGCCCTTTGTGGAGCTCTGCATGGTTATCAGCCACAGCTTTGCCTGTCCACAGGAGGGAGGATAATTCTTCCTAAGAAAAACAAGTTCTTGAGATGGGATTGTTGCAATGGCACTCTGAGGTTCGGACACTGCTCTTGGGCTAAAACTGGGCTTCTATCCTTCCTCAGTATATTCTGGAATTGGAAGATGTTAAAACTGAACAGGGTTCTGTTAGGTGGCTTCTAAGAGTAGGTTAAAAGAGACAAACTCACATTTGCTTTAATAAGATGTAAGACTTGCTGAAATGTTCCCAAGTGTTTGTTGTATGGTTCAGGAAAGAGTTTGTTTTAGAAGAAATGTTTTCCTCCTTCACTGAAGACAATATTTCAGAACCCTTAAAAATTAACTAATAATAAAAGTTGTCATGACTGGGCATTGTCAAAGGAGAGGTGAATTGCAAAAATTAATACTTAGACAAAAATCAAATATTAAATTTCTTCTCATTAAAAAAAAGTGAGTTGTCAGTTGTAAGATTAAAAAGATGTCTCTTCATCCATCAAAGCTGATTGTGTTTTTAGGTACAAAGACTCAAATCAAGGGTTTGCTCATGTTCCTTCATTGTAAGAAAGATATGGATAAAGTGCCTAGTACTCTCGTTCAATCTCTGTGTTTCTGTAATGCTAATAGTGGTAGGAATATTCTTCCATTAGGGCATGAGGGATTTAAATCCATAAATAACTTGAGTGAATAGAATTGACTTCTTATCCCTCAAGTGACCAAATTGATTTTTTTACAATGTACAAAGAGAGAAGGTGCCATTAATATCGAAGGGCAATATGTCTGAATGGTTCTCCTGTGATTTCTTCAGGAAAAGGCAGCCTCTCTCTGAAGCTAGTGAACGTCTGCTGTACACTTCAAACACTTTACAGCCTTTATGTGCTAAGGTTAGTGGCAAGGGCAAAAGCAACAGTCAGTACACTTGGTAGGTTATATAAAATGCATTTATTTTTGTAAGAAAGTCAGAGCCTCACACTGCCAACATTTTAATGAAATATCACAGTTGCTTTAACAAAAAAACCCAGTGATCTGTTTTGTAACATGAAACTAGAAACTGATGAAATGAAGAATGAGGTGGAATGTCTTCAGCAAAAAAAGCGTGTTTTCACATATTTAACTGTAAAACAGTGTGGTTTATTCATCCATTTCTCTGCCTGTATATAAGCATGACAGAAGACTGTATTCCAGGGAGCTGGGTTTCATGCCCCCTCTTCTGTTCCATATACACAGGCTGGTGGTAACCTTGAGATGCAGCTTTTGGAGGACAGTTTCAAGATCAATTTTTCCAATTCAGCTTCTCTAACTGGAGCCTTAGCTGATATTACTTGACTGTCAGGGTTTGTTATACAGGGTCTTGCCAGCCACTCTTTTGGTATGAAAGGAGCTTTAAATGAAAGCTGAGTACTGTATCTTATTCTGAAGCCATCTGTGTGGAAGGACAGGTAATTAATTCTGCATGCAGACTAAAAGGGCTAACTGGAATCTGTTGGAGAAGTAAACAGCCTTGCTCTGGCTGCTGCCTGGGCAGCAGAGAGACGTCCTGCTCCCAGCACCAGGGACACCAGACCTCCCTGCAGCCTGCAAGACTCCCATCACTGGAACTGGGCAGGACCAGCTCCTCCTCAGCACTTATCAGCCTTCTCACACTGCACAGCAGCCTCTGCTCTAAAATCAACCCTTTTGTCTCCATGAAGACAAAGTCCCAGTATCTAATAAGCAGCTGTGAATAAATGCGACACACCAGCACTGACTCACCTTCGTTTGCAGGCTGCCTCTCACTAGTTTGTTTGTGTTGCTTATTTGAACTACTGTCATTTCCTCTCCACAAGCTGGCAAAATCCACAGCCCCCTGCTTCTGGTAATGAAGTGCACAGCTAGACTAGCTGACAAGGTATTTTTTAAATTAAAGGCATTTGTGCTCTGGAATTTCTTTAACATGGACTTGCACAGAGGGTGGCACAGAGACCCAGCTATGAATTTACTACTATTAAATAACTGAAATGCCCTATGAAATGTCAGTGGAGATCTCAAAGTAATTATACCCACTAAATCCCTCCAATTAAGATGTTACTTCCACCAGGGACAACAGGCCAGATTCTGTATCCACGGTAACTCCACAAAGCACTTCAGAGAGAGGTTGATTTATGCTCCAGCAAGAGACAGTAGAATAGATCCTATTAATTTCCTTTTATGGTAGTAGCCCACCAGAAACCTGAAAAATACTTGTCAGAATTATTTATATGATAAACTGAGGTAACATGAATAAAGATTTATTTTACAGGCCAAAACCTCTCAAGAAGCATTCACCAACAACTTTTGTTTCTCATACTGGACAGAGGCATCAGTGCTGCAGCAGATTTGTTGAACTCTGTCTATCATGTTCTTTGCTGAAACTGAAATCACTGCAGTTAGACGTTTAAAAATCTGGGTCATGACCTTTTTAAACTTACTGTCACAAGGAAGAGGAAAAGCATGAAAGTTTCAGCCTTCACCTTTAGAGCGTGTTCAGGGCAGCAGCACACAGTGTAGATCCATTGCATTTTATTTATGTGCAGCACAATCCTTTAGTTCCTGACCTCTCATTAGAGCCAATACAGTAAATAAAAGATACATACAACCAGATGAGACACATGGAGGAAGAATGAGAACAATAGCAAATTTAAACCCATATAAAAATTATATAAGATCAGTAAAACCTACATACCCATTTAATAGCACTCTACACAATGGAAGAGCTTCCAAAGACCTTAGAGAACAGGGAATTTTCACTGTCTTGCTAAGGTGGTTCATAGTCACAATTTTTTCAATGCAACGCTGAGTCACGCAGGACTCTGTGTCCATGATGACAGACTGGGAAGCTGAAACTTCACAAGAGGATGACAATGTTGGGTGATTACAATTAATCCATGAACACTAGGTCTTCTACTGAGAGTATAAAACTCCTCCTAGCTACATGCAAAATTTACATCCTTTTATCCCACTGAGATTTATGGAGATCAGTTTTTTTAATTTCCTCTCTGGCCTTTCAACGTCCTTAAATCCATCTCTAGAGCTCTAATGCTATGGCCAGTTGTACCAGAGAGATTCTATTGTCTTTTCTAATAAAGAATATTAAACATATAATAACATTAAATATATAATAACATTTTAATGAAACAAATAAATAAACTGGAAGTAAAAGGAAAAAAAAAATCTACTGTACCATCTTTTTATTTAAAGTTTGGGGCCAGATGCTAAAACTGAAGTGCTGGAGGGTCTACAGGCACAGCTGGCATCGTTTTCATGACACTGTATTGCCATAGCCCACAGAGCTGTAAGTGCACATCTTCAGGACACACTTTTAACCTGACACTAGTTAAAAGCATCTCTCAACATTGTATTGCTATGTTAAAAGAAAAAAAATAGAAAAAAAAGTTTATAATGTTTTTTACTTTACAGTTCCACAGGGCTGTTGTGGTTACATACCTACTAGTGATATGAAGGGTTTTTTTGGATACTACTAATGCAAGGGATGAGCTCAGAGTTTATCTGTAAGGTCTCCAGGAATATATTTATCCAGGAGTGCTGCAGCATCAGCCCTTGGCTCTGGAGCCTGCCATGCTGGCTCTCAATTACATTTCTGTAGCAGCACTGGAAGTTTGTGTCTCTTCTCAGCTGCCAGCTGGGGGTTCACAGTGCTCTGGTGTCTCAGTGGAAGGTGCTCAAGTTTCTGCAATTGTTACATTAACAATTACAAATTCAGTTCAAGGTTCTCTTTTTTTTTCCATGAGGAATCAGTAACATTCATTGAGAAAATTATATTGTCCCCCCTCTAAAATATTATAGCTGTTTTGGAGTAATTTCAAGTGTTTGGGTAAATGCCTTTTGTTGACATTTAACCCATTTTAGGTCCTTTTTTCAACACAATTTTCCTGTTTCAGGGAACCTGCAAGATCATGAAGTAGACTTTACTCACTTTCCAAGATGCTCCTTTTGTCCTATAGAAAATCAGATGAGAACTTAAATACACTTCTTGCTTCCTCTCCAGATTCACCTGCTGGCAGAACCAGTGCACCTGACACAATCACAGCACACTCATGCATGGTGAAAACTTTGGATGATCTTCACATGGTGGGGTAGGGCCACGGCTGATCTCCAGTGATGTTTACACTGAAGAGTTTGCAAGGCCTGGCAAAGGGATTGAATCTACTGTGACACCTATATTTAAGTGCTAGTTACAGTGACAGAATAAAAATGTTTAACATGCAGGTTTATAAACCAGTGCTCTCCTCTTCTATCTTTTGATGATAAATTTAATCAGAGTGACTTTTGATTCTATGAAACGGATTGTCTGTAGTTCTAGAAATGAGTACTTCATTCTTTCTGCTCATTCTGTCTTTCAACATATATGTGCTTTACATTAGAAGAATGATGTGATCTGGTTATTTTAGCCCATGAAGCCATTTGTTTCCAATTGCTTCCCTGCCTTTGAATGAGATAATTGCAAACCCTAATCCTTGATATCCACTAATTACCTACTTGAAGTATCAATCTGGAGCCCTCAAGTCTCCTAGGGATGAGAAATGGCCACATAATGATGTGATTCCTCCAAAGAGAAACAACTGGAAAACGTGCCATGCTGACAGTTTTGTATAGGAACTGGAATCACCAGTAGCCTTACCTGCCTCTCAGCTGTGCCTGGATTATTAAAAACATCCTCCAAACCCCCAATTTACATCCTTCTCCAATGGCTGCTGGCTCTGGCTTTTGGATCATATCCCATTCAACAATTAGCAACACTGCCTTTTCTCTTTCACAGCTTCAAGAAAATTACACATAAGTAATCAGAACAAAACCCTTGAACTTTTTCTTCCCTGTTATGTTTTCAGAAGAATTTCATGAATGGGTTGGAATCAGAATCTGTTTTTCTCTATTCATGCATCCATGTAAATAAATGAGAGAGAAACAGAAGTTCAACATAGGGACTAGGCCCCACAGATATCCAGTTAAACCTTGCTAGGTTAAGGTTCATTCTGGAAAAGAAAACCAACCAGCCTCAGGTTTTCACAGCTGAACCACAAGCATGTACTTTTCATAAAACATACATATTTACTCTGTGCCTTACAACCTAATTGTCATCTTGGGCTTAAATGATTCACATGTTGCACTGAAGTCTGTATTTTTAAAGGCATTTTGAACAAAAAAACCAAAACACACACACAAAAAAAACCCAAAAAAAATCCCCCAAAAAAACCAAACCAAAAAACAGAGGCTGCAGAATCAGAAAGGTTATCAAGAACAAATTAGCATCAAAATTCTTCTGCATTGTGCCATGCATTATTAAACAGTAATAAATGCTTTAGAGTGTCTCACTGCTTAATTATCAGTTTTGAAAATGAATTATTAGTAAAACAAATTTTTAGCTTGGAGACCTTTTGTTGTGAAAACCTCTATGTTAAGTCACCCAAGAGAGTGGTTTTGCATGTAGTTCAAATGTAAATACCTGCCTTTCCAATTATCTAATAATTTGCTTCTGCTGTATAGTCACCCTGGGTGCAGGCATTATCACAGGGTAGAGACAGTAAAAGGGAGTGAGAAAGCAGCAGTAAAAGGAGAAAAAACACAACACAGATAAGAAAAAAAAAAGGGACAAGCAAATCCTTAGCTTCTGTACTACAACATTACCCCATGATTCCAAGTCACTGTTTGTAGGAAGCAATAATGCCTGTCAACAGCCTCACCACATCCTCCCAGAAGCTCCCAGGCCAAGGTGTAAATAATTTCCTGCTGGGAATGATTCCCCATTTTGCCTTTGGGGAAAGAATTGAGCAAATGGTAGCAAAGGATCCCGCCCAAAGCACTCTAGGGAGACATTATAGCAGCTTTCTGGTGTCGAAAGAAAGTAATGGTAAAACAGGAGAGGGGCTTTTCAGGAGGGCATATAGTCATTGAAGAAGGGGAAATGGCTTTAGATTAGATATTAGGAAGAAATTCTTTACTATAAGGGTGGTGAGTCACTGGAACAGGTTGCTCAGAGATGTTGTGTACTCCCCATCCCTGAAAGTTCAAGGTCAGGCTGGATTGGGATCCTGAGCAACTCAGGGTTTAGTGGAATATTCCCTAATCATGGCAAAGTTCCATGTTAGAACTAGATGGTCCCTTCCAACCCAAACTATTCCGTGATTCTCTGATACTATGATTCTGTCCTGTTGTGGAAAAATCAAGTTAGATGACTGGATCATGTAAGAAAAGAAAACAAACAAAATAGGAGAAAACAGGTTTTAGGATATTGATGTAAAACAAGAAAAGAAACAAGTGCTTATTTTCAAGTGAATCACTTTAATTAAGTTGCAAATATGAAGTCTTCCCAACACAACAATCTCTGTATGTGAGTATCTGCAGAAAGGGAATTGTGTGATACTTCTATCTGCAGAGAATATTGCATACAGAAAAGTTGTAATGATAGAGCTACTGATCCTCTAACAATTGTGAAGGGAAACATCTAACTGTTATCTCAGATTCTGCAATGTGAGGCTCCAGCCATTCTGCTCTCGTCATACCTAGAGGTAGCCAGTGTTGTAAACTTGCATCCTCTTCCTCTCCTGTAAGATGCCTTTAGCAAGAGATATTTGTTTTAAGTAAAATGTAATTTTGCTAGAGCAGTACCATTTGCATCACAGTAGCTGAGTACCTGCCAAAGGGCTTGCTATCCACTAATGCTATGGCTTATAGCTTGCCTTCATATATTTTTCAGAGCTGAAAAACAGCATACAGGAAAAAAAAGACAAAAAAAAGGGAAAGGGTTCTCATTCTGACTTACACAAATACATCTAATTATATTCTGTGCCATTAGCATTAAATGAATTGCTGTTTCTGCTGGGAGTTGAGAGCCAGCAAGTTTCAGAGCCGTAGCTGTGCCTACTCCATCAGGCAGGGGAAATTTGTGTGGAAAACAGCAGCTGTCTTTGATGAGGTTCATAATGTTTATTGGTAACACAGCCCCTTATGATGCATGACCTGTTACGTATTTTAATATAGGAAAATACTTTAGCCACCTTCACCATCAGCTGAAGGAACTCACAAGGGCTTCTGAGATCGTCACATTAGTGAAGTGCCCCTTTGCTTCAGACTGGCATCCATGTTACTCATTAAATCTGCAACTTCTTGAGCACTTGGCTCTTAGTACTGAATTAAAATGCAGAAAAGAATTTAATTTATGCCAAAATTTTTCAACTAACTGACATGTTTTGTTCCTGACTAGCATTACTTAACATTATTTTCCAAAGCCTGTGATACCAATTGGTCTTTTTGTTGCCCCTAGGACTTGAATTTAGGTAGAAATATTAAAAATTCTCCAGTTATTTTAAAAAGACAAAGATTTTGTATAATCTTATGTTAATACTGGAGAAATAAGAACATGCCGGATTTTTGCAGTATACTCATCTGTTTATTTATATGTCTAGGAATTTCCTTGTTCCAGTCCTATAATGAAAAGTCAAATCTGCTTAAGCTTTTAGTTAACTTCTCATATTTTATAAGAAAGACAATGGATTTTAAAAACATCAATACATTGTTTCACTGACCAAATGCCTGACATCGACAGAGATCCTGGTTTTTTCCATGCAGGATCATTCCATTCTTGGGTATATTTTCAGGTTGCCCCTTAGGCTTTGCTCCCAGGGAATGGAGAAGTGTGACTGACTGTAAGCATCCTCACACGGGCTTTCACCTACTGACCATCATCTGGAGGCACAGGCCAAAACCTGATACCACAGGGGAAACTTTTGGCTCCTACCAAACCCTGCAAGAACTGTGGAAATGGAGCACTTACAGTACCAGGTCATTTAGCAGCATTGTTGCTGAGGTCTTCTTCTGTAGTTTGCAAATCCCTGACTCCCTCCTCAGCTCATAGAGGGGGGCAGACACAGCAGCATCAACCAAAAGACTGACAGCTCTGATTCATGCTGAAGTGTTTCCTGTTGGGGCAGATTGTAAGCACTGAAAAAATGCAGGTGGCCTCTTCAGACAAAAAGGCTCTTTTTTCCCTTTTTTTCTCTTCCCTCTCCCCACTTCTGATATGTCCTTCCTGTAGCAGGTAGAGTTAGTCTTATCTCTCCTTGTTCATTAAGCTTGTTGGAGATTTATCTGTAATTTGAGATGAAAATTCCTATAATAAGGGTGAGTACCTCAAAAAAGGTATATTACCTACATTGCTGTTTGTAGAGAGCAGAAACATCATGAAGGTAAGAAACTCTGGCTTTCTGGAAGGGTACTATGCAGAATGCAGAGCCAGGTTCACACGAAGGAAAGCTGGGCACAGGGGGCTGGTGTAATCCTTCTGTAAAGCACCTGTGTTTGTAAGTAGGATTTAAGTCACCTGTACCAGGGATTTCCAGTCTATTCCCCACCAGTTGCAAGTTACTGCTCATCTCTGCATTTATTGGACCAGAAAGTGAAATAATGTACCTGACTTTATTCCAGGGTTAGGAGATAGCATCTTCATAAGAAGTTCTGTGATGTACTTTTCAGTATATAATAAGCTGAGAGAACAGAAATTCTGAAGTTATCACTCAGCTTGATCTTAGACAAATACATTTTCCTTGAGTAGAAATGAAAAAAAAAAATCACTGTGTCTAACGTACAAAGACTGAATGGGATTCCAGAGGCTGTGCAAGGTAAAGGTTAACCTTCCTGTGCAGTAAAAATGTACCACAGCTTTGCACAAATGAGTAACTTCCCCCACTCACTACGTGTAAGAGCAAAGAGTTTTACATTGTCAGGTCTGACCACTTTCATATGCTATTGCATTTCATGCAGTCATCCATACATGAAGACAATTTGTTTGACTAAAGCACAGCTTCTAGAAGGATGAATAGGGCTGAGATTGAAAACCTCAAGAAGTGGAGGATCTTGCTCCTCTCTTGATTATCCATTTTAACAGGAAACTGTCCTTACCTTTAAACATATGAGTACAATTTCTCATTGTAATGTGTACAGCTTCAGCTCCCAAATATGTCTATATACTCTTCCAAATATGCTTATCTCTACTAGATGTAAAATTTCTTGTGGATCCAGATTTTATTACCTGTAAAGGTACTTAGGCACAGGCATCAAGCCACCAGTGATGCTACTTGTGATGCACTAAACAATCAGATCCTATTAAGTTTCTCATTGCAAAACCTTTTCTCTGACCCTCAGAGGTCTTAGAAAAAAGCCTATATTTAGTATATATATGTAGTAGGGTCCATATGCCTGATTTCTCAGCCAATCCCCGTTTGTGTCTCTAAGGAAGTTGCAGGACATAACTCCATGCTGAAAAATGAGAGACAGAGAACAGAGAGGGGTTTTTTTTTGGTCTTTTTTTTTTTTGAAACCTGTTAATGGACAGGGAGAAAAAACACTCTGGGCTTCTCGTAAACTCCCAGCAACAGAGAGTTTTAAAAAGTGAGTAAAGTTTCTGTTGTATTTTATAAATAATGGGTCTCATTTGCTTTCAATCATGCACATGAAAATGGTGGTTTGCTGTATATTTTTTCTAGCATTTTAGTAGTGATCTGCTCTTTCCCATTCCAGGCAAAGAAAGAAGAAAGAATAACAGGTTTCTTAACAAAAAAATGTAGTCTGATCAGGAAAGAAAGTCTCCCTTTCTTAATGTCTGTGGATGCCATTAGCAGATGGTGAAAAATAATTTAAAAATAAAAAGTTTCAGGAATTGGTATCATCTAATTTTGTGAACTGTAATGGTGTATTTTTTTAAACATTTAGAGCTGAAGCCTTCCTTTGAGAGAATGAATTGTAGTTTGGTATCTGTCCTTAGAAAGACAGAATACTCCCTTTTGGTGACTGAAGAATATCATTATAACATTACCACCAAAACTTTAAATATTGCACAGTGGAAAAAAAAAATTCTTAGTAACAGTGAAACATAAGCTTTCACAAATTATACCAGACAAATAATACAACACTTTCCTTTGACGAAGATATAAGTTATCTTAAGACAGGAACAAGGCACTTCCTGGCTGGTTAAATGTCTGCAGTGTAGTCAACTACACCTGAATTTGACAGCTTTGGCTACACCTGGGGCAGCAGGGAAAAAGTCACTTACAGGACATCTGTTGAGTAGTGCAGTTTAGATAGGTCCTTGAGGAGAAATTAATTACACCCTGGATGTGCCTAGATGACAAATTCAGACATAGAGAGCCACATTTTCACGTGCACATGTTTAGCCCCACCAATCCTATCCTGGTCTCTTTCTCCTCCACAATGTGCATAGCTTGAGCCATGTAATTCCCTTCCCCTTCCTCCAAATCCTCACTAAAACAATCTTGCACACAATTTGTCCCTACGTGGTAGTAGCTCTGGCTCACAAAGATTTTTGTCTTGTTGATCTCTGTGCTCTTGAATGTATCACTAATGTGCATTCAGTGATTTGGCAGCAACAGAGAAAGCTGCTTTCCTAAGTTGCAGGACTGCTTTGGGTCCTAGGGAGTGAATTGCCTTACCACTGTACAAATTCCTTCCTGCTTTAGTTGTCAGTCCAAATACTTTGGATTCAGCCCAGGAGATTCGCATCACAAAGATAATCTTCAACTTCTTTGCATGATAACTTACATGCAATACTTGTCGGAAGAGAGAATTTTTGATGGTATCTGTCCTGAGTATCTTTTACCTCTTAGCATAAGAAAGTAGATTGCAACAACCATGCTTCAAATATTGCATTTCATGTCCTTTTAGGGACCTGCAAAGAACATGTGAATTTCTGCAGTTTCAGAAAGTGATCTTGCAAATGCTCCTGTGGCTGTCGAATTTGCAAAGATTCTGTTCTGTGAAAGAAAGAAGTGTTTCCTTTCCCTAAGCTTTTGCTTGCCTGCCTTGAAAAGGGTTGGAAGTTGATCAGTATCAACTGCCTGTCTCAATCCCCATGGCCACCTTACCTTATCAGTACTGCAGGACTTGTTCCCTCTGCTAAATCCAGGAGTACCTGCTAATTGTGGTTATTCCTGCAGGTACCAGAGTCCGTGCAAATGCCATCTGCCTTTCTTTGAGATAGTGGCTGAAGCTTGATTTTCTCACAGTGATTTTTACTGGCTTGAAACACATAACAGAAGCTGGCACATTGACCTCAAATGCAGGTTGGGGAGAAAGCCACGACTCACCCACACCTAGTTCATCATCTTGCACCTGACAAGGACAAGGCTCTTAACGCCTGTCTTCTCTGCTGCAGCATTGTGCATATGCATGTCTGAACGTCCATCACTTCACTACTTCTTGTCCCTACAAATACTTTTTATTTTTGTCTGAAAATATGTTTTGCTGTACATGATTTACACTTCTCAGGCACCTCCTGGAAGCTTCTCCTCTGACAGAGTAATTGCCGTGTTCTTTCTTGACAAAGTATTGATCACAAGTTAGTTCACTCTAAAGCTGTTGTGACATTTTGATGATCACTAAGTGCTATATCAGCTTCATTCAAGTTTCTGAAAATGCCAAGAACTGGAACACGCTGGAAAATGCAGGCAGCTCTCAGAATATGATGCCTTTAATAAACATCCTGGAGGGACAGCTGTGAGGCACTGGATCTCCTGAAGCTGGTGAAATACCTGTTTCCTTTCCTTCTTTGGAAAAGTTTCCACTGGCACGTAATTCTTTAGGCCTTTTTATTTACAATGGAAGTCACCTGTTTATAATGAACTGCTCATTGCTTCTCCCCTAGATTCTCATCAGCATTTAAATAAACAAAACAAACAATAAATAGCAAAAAAAAAGCAGAATGAAAAATTGTCACAAAATGGTAGCATCCCTAGTAACAGAAAAATCAGCACTAGAAAAGTGACTCTATCAACTGACACAGAGAGAGAGAGTCCTCTAAGATTTCACCAGATATCAATTATCCTCTGGTCCAGGAATGGTACATTAACCATTATATCTTATTAACCACCTCTTGAGAATAAGACTAGAATTAGGATAATCTTTACATGCCCCATGTCTATAAAATAAATAGTAGCACTTAAGCCACACTGTATTTGTTTTAGGAAAAAAAAAGGTTTTTTCCTTGCTGGCGCCACAACAAAAATACACTTAGCAAATTTTTTTTAGTATGCTAATGAAGGAATCATGCTATTTAGCCGTTCTAAACTTAATAGTGGTCATAAATCTTCTGACTAGCCTTCCAAAGTGTCAGGGAATGGGTGTTTTATTTGGTCATCTGTCCGTGGAATAGCAATATTTGTGATCTTCCAGTGGTGTGTAAGCCTATGTATCATTTCTTAATGAGAGAATATGAGAGGGGCATGCTGTGATCAAATCATTCATGTCTTCTACTCTGCGGGTCAGGAGATTAATAATCTCTGATGACTTTCCTCTTCGGTCATTGAACCACAACTGAGCCTTAGTTTGAGTCTCACTGAAGCCTCTCAGGGAATCCTTTCATGGTCATTTTCTTTTTCTGAGGAATTGCCAAGTTTTTCTGAAGTGCCCCCACAAGCACAAAGCAGAATGAGCTCACTGAGCATCTGCTTCACCCAAGTGCATCTCCTCCTGGCAAACCTTTGTGCTTGCAGTTGTTCAGCACCAGGACTTCCCATCCTCTCACCTCCCCGGATTCAGCCTCTGCCGATCTCTTTCTCTAACTTGAGTCTGTAAATTTAATCTAATTAAATATTTTTTATTAATTAATCTCCAAAAGAGAGATGTTGTTTTTAGTTGAGATCATTGGTCCCATGGGTTTACATTGACCCAAATTTAGGAGGGTTGATTTGTGTTAGGTTGGAAGCAATAGGGATGGAGAGATGGGAAAAATGTATTGTTTAGGTTCACCCTCCCCTGCCAAGACTACTGATGAAAGCAGATGCTCTGTAGTGAGCTACCTATTTCCATTTACTCCTCCTGGTTTTCTTTCCTTGTACTTTTGCTGCAAAGTTTATGCCCCATGTGTTTATGAGATGATCAAAGTTAGTCAGAGTTGCATGGCTCCAAACAATAAATGAAGCTTTATTGCCCTGAAGAAATGCTTTGATTTCAAAGCAGCTTCTATTGACTTCCACGAAAAAAAAATCCAATAAAATAACTTCTGCAGCAGAAAAATTTTGCTTTACAAAGGCCTCTCAAATTCTTGTAAAGGCACTTGTGAAAAATAATAAACAAATCATTGGGTTAAATTTAGAAAATTACCTGGTGATTAAGGATAAATTGCCCAAAGATTAAGCAAAGTAAGTATAGTCTGTTCAAGATCTGTCTTTGAAAGTTATTTTGACTAAGTCCATAAACAACATGAGTGTGTTTATTCTTTTGGCTTTCTAAAAACAGAACTTTTCAAATGCTATTTATTCACTAAGGCAAAACAGAATGTACACTTATGCCCTGTTGTCTACCTTGTTTGTATGAACATTATATATATATATACACACACACATGTGTGTGCGTGTGTATAATATGCTTCTGTTTTTAGTAATTGTGACTAAGCTCAATAAAATTCAGATCATGTTTTCAAAATAATTTGATTCCACTTATTTGGTAATTATTTTATTTAATTTCACTTGTTTACATTGGGTTAGGGTAAACAATTTCTAACAAGGAACTTATGAATATTCTTTCTATTCAGCAGTTCTCTGTGAACAAAGCCCAATTCTTCCCAGTGTAATTGCCATTCATAATTATTTCCTCAATAATTCATGCAAATAATTTGCAGCCTAATTCATTCTTGAGCAGGTTCATTGAGCCCATTTGAATTCTGAGCTATGGTGGTTGGAATGATCATTCTGTATGGTTTCTGTCCTTGACGGCAGAGGCAATTGAATCAAACTTTTCATTCAGTGTAAGCACTCTTCTAAATTGGGATGGATTCCTGTGTGTGATTTAGTGCTGTTCAGTGATGAAAGCGAATTGACTGCGACTCTCTTCATCAATTATCTGGCGCAACCCAAAACTTTTGATGGCTAAGTTCTTGAATTCAATAGTCGGCCTGAAACAAATTGTGCCGTTAATCATCCTGACTGTAAGTGTGCAGAAAGATTGCTAAAAGACAAAACAATGTTTTAAAAATCAAAGGAATCTTTTGAAATGTTGTTTTAGTCTGCTCTTGATAGCATGAGAGGAGGGAGAGAGAGGGAGAGAGACCTTCCTCTGTTGATTTCAGTCTCAAGAATTTCAGTGCCCAAAAGTGCTTGAATTGGACAGAAGAAAAGAGAAATTTTAATTAATTTTTACTTGAGATAACAGTTTAAGTACATTTTTTCAGAAAACAGGGGTTTGGGACTGTTTTGTATTAGTTTTCTCAATTTGGATTTTCTTTTTCCTTAGTGCTTCCAATTTTCCAAACTCCAAGTTCTTACTAACACCTCTATTGCTAATCTCTCTCAGTTTATTGGCAGACAAGATGATATATAAACTGCTTTAACTCTGACATTGCTCAGCTGAGATTTGACCAAGTTAGAAGTGGCGTAACATGGAGGAATAAGTCCCAGTGGAGAGATGGAACTGCTTCTCACAGCGGGGGCACTGGTACCAACATCTGAACATAAAGACACATTCGGATGACTGAACACCAACAGCTGCTGCAGAAAAGTGCTAAATGATGGATGATGGTTGTGACAACTTCCTCTCCACTCCCAAAAGGAAAGGTAATTCTTCAGGTTTTGCAATCTAACACGAGACAAAAATTCTGGCAGGTGGTTACTCACTGTTGTCATGCTGTTTTGAGCAATTTAGGAGCCAAACTGGCACTTCAGAGGTTGAGACCTCTTTCAAATTGCAGGAGCCCCCTTCTTGGAGAACCTGCACTGAAACACTGAAACACAGTGCAGCATCCGCACTGCTGACAAGGGAGAACACCAAAACCTCACCTGCCAGGTTACTGCAGTCCTGCCTGGCAGATCGGGGCAAGAATTTGTCACAGCCATGATCCTTCTTCTAGTGCCCAAAAAAGGCATGACCAAGAAATCCTTCATGCTGATGTTAAGATCTGAGAGCCATTGCTGAATATGTGAGGCTGCAGCAGTGCTACGTCCCCAAGTCCAGCTGGAAACAAGGCTCAGTATGTGCTCCCTGTTAGCACACACACAAAATGCAGACGGACACTTTCTTACAGCCCACTCCCAGCCAAGGTTCTGGTTAGTAGATTCCTTGGGGTGGGTTAGACTGAAATGACACTGAATGATCAGTGTTTATAAATATATATATACAGGGTTTATTTTAGAACAATTTGGTTGCAATGTACAGCAGGTACACAGCCATTTTGTTTATTATCTATACTAATGTGGCAATATGAAGGCATAAAAATATCACTCACTTAAGAACACGTATAAGGGAAAAGAAAGGAAGAAAGAGAAAGGAAGGATAAGGGTAGGGAAACGTCATCACTCATGGACCTGTGACAAGGCTTGATTGCTGCAGTTTAGACGTCCCATGGGCACGGTCTTGATGCATCAAGACTGGGGGAAAGATTGTTTATTTCATTTTCATGTCCCAGTTTATATAATTTTTTCAATAAACCTTTTAAAACCACCTCGCATTTGCAGTAAATGTGCTAAATTTGACATTTTTGCTCATCAACAGCTGCTTGAGTGCTTCTGTGGTCAGAGTTGACCCACACTGACAGGTCAGAGCTGGTGGAATATAAGTCCACAACTAGCAATTATTTTCTCATTCTGGTTCTTTGATTATTATTTTTAGTCTTGTCAACAGTATAAGGCTTGCTCAGTGGATACTTGCTGTGAGAATGAACACAGAGAAAAGGTTTAGAGGATCGTCTTTCAAAACTGAAGAGACAGCTATGGCAAGGACCACAAGCAGAGAAGAGCACATGTAGCATGTATCTATAGCATTTAATTCTCATTTTAATAAAAGCTTATGTCTGGAAGTTTCAGAGGAAGCTAAAGGATTGCAGCTGAGATCTTTACTAAGTGGAGATGGATCTTAAACACCTATATATATATTTTATAT